>CM035098.1:55591546-55799993 GCA_020205505.1 Panax japonicus | reverse complement strand
TTATAAAAGGAATGATGCTTTAAAACTAAAACATACGCTATATAAAATAACGGAGACCATATATTCGATAACAAGTAAGAAGGTTTATCTAGTTTTCCCAAAAATTAACAGTATATACTAGAGATAGAATAAAATTTTATCTTATATATTGCTGGGAGGACTTATAGAATATAATCCTAACTATACCTAATTTGAAAAATAATCTATTAGACTATTACTATTATAGTATTGACCTTAACCAATGCATCAAGTGCTCGAACCAACGAATTTGGCTCCTCGGCTATAAGCCCCTCCAATAACGCATCAAATAAATTTAAAATTCCAAAATCCAATTGATTAATTTTTGACTCTATAACCTTTAACAATCTTCTTTCAATTGGTGAAAAAATGACAATGCAAGAATGAGATTTTCTCTGAGCGTGTTCAAGTGAAAAGTAACTTTAGAATTTACTAGAGATAATACATATATACACATACATGGTGCGGTTTCGGTTTTATGCGTGCGGTTTTGACTAGTAACCAAATCGAAAATCGTAAATTTGGTTATTCAACCTACCTAAAACCGCCACATACGCTGAAATCGTTAGTGCGGATTTTAATTGGTGCGATTGTTGCTGTTTTGGTTCCAATTTGGTTACTTGCTCAGCCCTAACCGTTAAAAAATCTGTTAAGTCAGGTAGACTTTAAACGGTTTGCCACGTAAGCAGCTGACTTGTGAAAAAAAAGCTTATGTGTCGAGAATTATCCTATGTAGCCTTGATTATGTGGATTTAGAGGGAAAAATTTATGGAGAAAATAAAAGAATTATTTTAAAGTATAATATAAATTAGAAAAGTTGGCCAAAAATAAGAAAATAAATAAAAAATATATTTAATTAATTTTGTAATTAATATCAAATAAATTTTTATTTAATTCTTTACAAATATAATAATATAAATTAGAAAAGTTAGCCAAAAAACAAGAAAATAAATGAAAAATGTCTTTAATTATTTTCGTAATTAATTTCAAATTAATTTTTGTTTAATTATTTACCAATATAATAATATAAATTAGAAAAGTTTACCAAAAAATAAGAAAACAAATGAAATATATATTAAGTTATTTTGCAATTAATATCAAATTATGTTTTGTTTAATTATTTACAAATATAATAATATAAATTAGAAAACTTTGCCAAAAACAAGAAAATACGGCGTCAAAAAATGGCACAGTACGTCAAAAAATACATATGTTTACTTTTTAATATGGCACAATACGTCGTTATATTATTACAAATATAATAATATAATATGGCACATTACGTCATTTTCAAGTAAACATATGTATTTTTCAGTATGATATATTTTTTATTTATTTTTTTATTTTTTTGACCAACTTTTCTAATTTATATTATTTTCTTCTTGGATAAGATTCCCTTTTAAATTTGTAAAAATATTCGTCTTAGAGAATTAATTATGTGAATTGTTCTTGAATAGGAATCTGTTTTAGATTTATAAGAATATTCGTCTTATAGAACTATATAATTTAAATTCTAATGTTCATACATATAGGGAGAGTCCTAAACTCAAGGGTATTTGAATTTGGATTTAGGTTAAGTACTATTGAATTGGTACACTGGGATAGTTTAGTGAGCGCCTAAGATCGTGAGAAGCAAGAGAAAGAAAGATCGAAAGAGCGAGCGAGAAGAGCTTGAGTAGAGCTCTCAGTTCGCGTTATGAGAAGCTGAAGTCCGTGCTATGTCTGAGAAGTGAGAAAAAAAATGACATTTTATAGGTGAGCTGGGGGTGAGTTTTTTTGGGTGAGCTTAAGATCTTTATTATTATTATTATTATTATTATTATTATTATATAATATATAATGTAAATAAATAGGAGCTCAATTATTTATGGCCTTTATCAAATTCTAATCCGAATCAAACTTCACAAGTGAACTGCTTTGGATTATATATGAGAGTTCTAATTTGAATTGAATTATAAAACTTAGAGAATTATATAATTTGAATACTATTCACATGTATATATATAGAGTCTTAAGATATACTATTGCACAATTGTTAGCTATGAAGTACTACAAATATAATAATATTAACAATGAATTTGTAGTTTATAAAATCTTAACCTTTTTATTCATTGTTTCAGTTATGTTCATCCACAGATCTCATCAGGTAGAAGAAGAACAAGGGTCATCTGATAATCTAATTAATCTTGATGACAAAGAAGCACGTCGCCTACCTCCTGATAATGGTACACAATTTTATTTTTATTTAGTTTGGGTCGTTTAGAAATTGAATATTAATTATAGTTTAGGATTTTTATCCACTGCATCATAATATTGTGACCCTATTTAACAGGATTCGGGGGCAAAACTCCCGACCGAACCAAATTTTTTGAATAATTTTATGCTTTCCGATTACACACGTAAAACATGTATTTAGTTACAATAATATTGCTAATAAAATAAGTAAGAACATTACATAAATATATATACACATAAATACTTAATTCCTTAATTATTTTTAAAATAATATAATATAAATTATTATTTATTATAAGAAGATTAGAGGAACATGAATATATAAAAGAGTGGAAGTGATATAAATGACATTGACAAAGTTTTTTTAAAAAAAAATTACACGCCTTCGGCAAAAAGTTAATTAATTAACCAAATAATCAACATATAATTCTTATTGAATAGTAAAATTATTTATTTTATAGATATAGTTTATGTTTAAAGAAAACTGTATATGGTTATCATCCCGTATTTCCCATGGAAGTAGCACTACTATAAGGAACTCAGCTACGATATATGAATTCCAACAAGAATTTGGCTTTTTGGGGGATAACTTAAAGTTGAAAAAAGATTGTAACAAAAGTATTAAAAAAAACTCACGAAAAAAAGAATGACTATATTCATTGTACGAGTAGCAATTATAGTAGGAATTACTACTATTATGGTGCATAAAAAACTTAATTTTCATACACATACATATCATAATAAAAACTTAATTTTCATACACATACATATCATAATAATACATACAATATTGTTTTTCTAATAATTACGTCCTAAATATACAACATGAATTAGTTACTATTATATACTTCAGAACCGTCTTTCTAATATTATTATAATATTTTAACCTTTTACTCTCATTTCAGTTATGTTTTACAGATCTCATCAAATAAAAGAGGAAGAGAAGACATTTGAGCACAATTTGATTCATCTTGATGACAAAGTACCATGCCGCCTTCTAAACTCATCAAATGAATACAGCGTGGGATTGCATTGGATGAGCACAGCGTGGAATTGCGTGAAATGTTTTTATGATCCTCCGCCGCATTCGTACGAAGAAAAGGTTCAGATGCAAAATCGCTATCAAAATCATCCCAAATTTTCATCTTGCCATGGCCTCCTTGGTAGAATTGGCTACATACCTCATCTAAATGATTGGAATTTTAGTTTGACATATGCATACTTGTTCTCTATAAATTTATCCCCGATATATTGATCTATTTTGTCGTAAGTACCTCTATATTTCGTTGAGTAAGATTTGACAATAAATTTGAGTTTATAATTGGAAAACTTCGAGTAACGGACTAGTTTATATAAGTTTGTTTTACAAAATTTTGTCAACTTTTTATTGATATAATACATATATACTATTGAAAATAATTTATATCAGCATCCCATTTACAATTGTACAATATATAAAAAAGAAATAGATAAACAAGTTGACATTAATATTTTTTATGACTTTTTTTTGCTTTATTGTGAAATTCATGCATACAAGTATAAATAGATATGAAATTATAATTATATTCGTATTTGAATATGTATAATAATTATTATTATTTTTAATTTATTATTATTATTATTATTATTATATAATTTGTATTTGAAAATTATAAGGTAATGATAAATTACCTTTAAAATAACCAACATGTTATAAAATTATTATGGATGTCTAGATTCATTCTCCCTATCATTGTACGTAATGATTTTGAAACTCCCATGTCCATTGAGTTTTAAAACTCATAACCTTTGAGTTTTGTAACCTCCTAATATTGATGTTTTTATATCTATAAATAAGAGTATTGTAAAGTAATTGAGATATACAAAATAGAATACTCTCTTTTCTTCTAATCATCTTTGTTCATAATATTATTAATATTTTATATTACGTTATCAGCATGATTGCTTCTCATTTTCGTCTTGAAGATAATCATATTTGATTTGAAAGAGAAGGTATATATATATATATATATATATATATATATATATATATATATGGGGTTTCATTCACAGCAACCGGTTGCTGTGGAGCATTGGATATGTAAGCTTGGTTTGTATTATATTTGATATGTAAGCTCAGAGCATTGGATATGTAAGCTAGGTTTGTTTTATATTTGCGTTATGTGTTATATTGAGACTAATGAACTGTTGAGTTCCAATTTGAAGGGACTAAGAGACTTTTGGCAATGGAGTCGTATTAGTATCATCGAATATGATTCTCAACCTTTTTACTTCTCAAATCAATTATGTTATCTACATATCACACACACATATATTAACATTAGATTAGTAATTTTTAAAATCTTAACTTTTTTATTTATTATTTCGGTTATGTTCATCCACAGATCTCATCAAGTAGAAGAAGAAAGGTCATCTGATCATCTAATTAATCTTGATGACAAACTAACACGTCACTTCCTTCTTAATAATGTTAGCTCTTTTCGTTAAATTTTTTTAACAAAATTAACTTTTTTTCATTGGCAAAAAGGTTAGGAACAATTTTGTACAACTAATTAATGTATCTATAAAAGAGACACCTTTGTAAAAAAAAAAGATAAAAAAAGATTAAATGACACTTTTTCCAAATAATGCCACTTCTAATGATTGTAATTTAAAAATTGATACCATGTTTTACTATCACAATGTTATCATTTATGTCACGACGGATAAACTAATTAACATTAATTAATTTTAAGAATACATTTTAAATATAAAAACAAAAATATATCATATTAATGTAAAAGAAAATTAAAATGGAACTTTTCTTTAAATATTGATTGATCATACCACTGTTCGTTATAAATGGCTAAGATCCCTATATAATTAAGTATTCAACTTAAAAACTGCATGTTAAATCCACACAAGACTTGTGTCCCACCCACCTCTGAGCTCTGACCACCCACGACTTATGCACCACCCACGTACCATCTAGTTGGTGAACGAACTTGTTTTTGAAACCGAAGTACAAATATATATTAATCACTTAATTAATTAGGCATAAACAGTCTACACATATATCTGTTGAATAAATTATATAGAAATGTATTATTGTATAGAATAAAATAAAATTAATAATTATAATAATATTAAGTACTTATATAAATTGAGAGAAGATATCTTGTATGTATCAAGATAGACTTATGATGGTTGTATAGGTGTGTATAAAGTTCTTAAGATGATAATTGAGACCAAACCCTAACTATTTTATTTATAGAATAGTTAAGGGTCAAAATCGTCCATTAAGATTATGAAACCCTAGGGCCTATTATGCCAAATTAAATATTAGTAATAATATGGGTTAAATTTTTTTAAGTCGCTGTTCTTTACGTCAACTTACAAATGGGTCACTGACTTGTGTCTGTTTTACTTTAAACGGTTTGCCACGTAAGCAACTGACTTGTGGAAAAAAAGCTTATGTGTCGAGAATTATCCTATGTGGCCTTGATTATGTGGATTTAGAAAGAAAAAATTATGGAGAAAATAAAAGAATAATTTTAAAGTATAATACAAATTAGAAAAGTTGGCCAATAAAATATAAAAATACATAAAAAATATATTTAATTAATTTTGTAATTAATATCAAATAAATTTTTATTTAATTCTTTAAAAATATAATAATATAAATTAGAAAAGTTAGCCAAAAAACAAGAAAATAAATGAAAAATGTCTTTAATTATTTTTGTAATTAATATCAAATTAATTTTTGTTTAATTATTTACAAATATAATAATATAAATTAGAAAAGTTTGCCAAAAATAAGAAAATAAATGAAAATTATATTTAGTTATTTTTGTAATTAATATCAAATTATGTTTTGTTTAATTATTTACAAATATAATAATATAAATTTGAAAACTTTGCCAAAAACAAGAAAATACGTCAGCCGTACTACATATGTTTACTAATTAATATGGCACAGTACGTCAAAAAATGGCACAATACGTAAAAAAATACATATGTTTACTTTTTATTATGGCACAATACGTCATTATATTATTACAAATATAATCTATCTAATAAAATACAAATGATTTTGAATTTTCCGCTCACTCAATAAATCATCTGGGCCGTCCAAAGTTTGAGATAAATCCCACCGTTCATACATCTATCTAATAAAATACATCTATCTATCTAATAATCTAATAATAATTTAATAAAATACAAATGACTTTAAATTTCCCGTTCACTCAATAAATTATTTTGGTCGTTCAAAGTTTGAGATAAATTATATTGTCCATACAGTGCCGGAGGCACGGGACCCAGCTAGTAATATAATATGGCACATTTCGTCATTTTCGAGTAAACATATGTATTTTTCAGTATGATATATTTTTTATTTATTTTTTTATTTTTTTGACCAACTTTTTTAATTTATATTATTTTCTTCTTGGATAAGAATCCTTTTAAATTTGTAAAAATATTCGCCATAGAGAATTAATTATGTGAATTGTTCTTGGATAGGAATCTGTTTTAGATTTATAAGAATATTCGTCTTATAGAATTATATAATTTAAATACTAATGTTCATACATATAGGGAGAGTCCTAAACACAAGGTATTTGAATTTGGATTTAGGTTAAAGTACTACTGAATTGGTACACTGGCATATATATATATATATATATATATATATATAGAGTCCGGATCAGGTCCGGACTCCCGGATTTTGTTAAAATTCGGACTTTTTTTTTTTTGCTTTTTTTTTTGAAACAACTAAAAAAAAAAAATTTATGGAATTAGAATTTTTACATTATACAGTGTTTTGGGCGTGATTTGGATGCCTATAACAAAACATGTCTGTACAGTCTGGGCAGACTGTACATACATTGGTTGGTGTAGGTATTAAAAACACACCCAAAACACTATATTATTGAAAAATTTCAGTTTCATAAATTTTTTTTTTTTAGTTGTTCTACAAAAAAAAAAAACAAAAAAAAATCAGGTCCGAATTTTCTCCCGTCCGGGAGTCCGGACCTGATCTATTCTATATATATATATATATATATATATATATATATATATATATATATAGGTGCTCAATTATTTATGGCCTTTATCAAATTCTAATCGGAATTCAACTTCACAAGGAACTGCTTCTTCTAACTTGAATTAGAACAAGACAAAATGGCGTTGATTGGTACTACACACCGGCATGACGCCATTAGTACCAATCAACGCCATTTTGTCTTGTTCCTATTCGCAGTTGAAGATTGGATAGTTACCATAATTGACCCGCACTACAATGACACTAAGTATATTAAGTTACGTGAAATGTACTCAGAATTCGTTAAAGTTACGCTATGTTTAGTTTTAAAATATTTTAATTTTATAATGTCCTTTAATATTAAAAAATTATTAACCAACTACTTTGTACATGCAGGTACATTTGATACCATTTTATTTGCGAAATGGTAATCCGATGCGTGAGTGGCCTAGCGGTAATCCTACTATGCAGACCTTAAAGATTCGACCGAAACAACACAACAACGCAGACTGTGGCATTTTGTCTGCAAGTATGTTGACTGTTTCGTTAGGGCCAATGGTAATATTTCTGAAGAGAAATGGTCCTTGGAAGATGTCACAGTCTTTCGTTACCGCGTCGCATGGGAGCTCTACAAGAAATCCGCAAGATTACTTCCGGCCTCTGAGATATAGGCGTCGGTTGTATTAATTATTCTATGTTTTTTTTATTTTATGAAAATGAACATGTAATATGTACTATTCCTCTTAGTGTTATGCAGTACTAGTATTGGTATAATCTGTACTTCTAATATTGATAATCACATTATTATTATTATTATAATATATCAAAAATATATCAAAAATATATCAAAAAATGTATCAAATGTATAAAATATATAAAAAAAGTATCAAATGTATAAAATCATTTCTTAATAATAAAATCATTGCTTAATATATAAAATCATTACTAATAATCATTGCTTAATAAATATAGATATTAACTTATTTCTAAATATCAAACCCCCATATGTATTATATAGACTTGTTAATAATAATAAATCGTAATATAATAATAATGCAAGGATATAGATTTTGGGGGATGGTGAAGTTTTAATATAAAGACATATCTTTGGCTGAAATTAACAGCTAGGCCCGTGGTGCTCGGGTGGTCATATGACGTGTGTTTGGAGTTTGAGGTTGCGAATTCGAGTCTGTTTAGCAACGAGTTGCTTGAATAAAATATTTTTTTTTATTTTTTTAATACAAGCCGTGACAAGCTATACCGGCCGATTTTTTTTTCAATTTTTTAATACCAGCCGTATGAGCCTGTACCGGCCAGAAAAAATAAAAAATAAAATAAAAAAAATGTACCACTACAAGCTCTTACGGCTGTTAAAAAAAAAAATCCAGCCGGGACAAGCTCTTACGGCTGTTAAAAAAAAAATTCAACCGGGACAAGCTCTTCCGGCTTGGATATATCCTTGCTATTTTGTTGCTATTAAATATCCAATAATATTTTTGGATTTCCAAATGAAATACTTTTAAAAATATATAGATATGCAAAAATTACAAGTATCTCAATCCCATTTAAATAAAAATATCCAGATTAATTTAGAATTTAATTTTAATACTTTGAAGATTTTAATGATGATTACTTATACATATATTAAGAAATTAAACAAAAACTGCATTTTGAATAACCCAAATTATTATGTTAATAACTATTCAAAATAAATTATAAAAAAAATATGTTCAAAAAAATTAGAGGGTTAATATAGGAAATATACTTATTTGGTTATTTTAGACAGATATTTTATCAAACACTTTTGTTCAACATTCATTTAAATCTTTTACTCTGTTCAGTTTATTTTTAGTTTCATTATCTCTGAATTTTTTATTATCCAAGCCGGAAGAGCTTGTCCCGGTTGGATTTTTTTTTTAACAGCCGTAAGATCTTGTCTCGGTTGGATTTTTTTTTTTAACAGCCGTAAGAGCTTGTAGCGGCTGGGAGTATTTTATATTTTTTTAAGTTTACGTAATGTGCTGAGTCATGACTATTAATGGAGAAATGCTTAAAAATAAAAATAAAACTGACAACATGTTGACTATGTGGGGTCCTCATATTAAAATAAAAGTCGGTACAAGTTGTGCTGACTGGGATATATTTATGTTTCATCTCAGCCTTCCAATAAGTTTATCAACGGTACAAAAAGAGGGTGTTGCACAGTACTCACAGCAACCGGTTGCTATGGAAGGGCTCCCTATATATATATATATATATATATATATATATATATATATATATATATATATATATATATATATATAGAGTCCGGATCAGGTCCGGACTTTCGGATTTTAACAAAATTCGGACCTTTTTTTTTTACTTTTTTTTTAAACAACTAAAAAAAAAATATGGAATAGGAATTTTTACATTATACAGTATTTTTGGCGTGATTTGGATGCCTATAACAAAACATGTCTGTACAATCTGGGCAGACTGTACATACATTGGTTGGTGTAGGTATTAAAAACACACCCAAAACACTGTATTATTGAAAATTTTCAGTTCCATAAATTTTTATTTTTATTAGTTGTTCTACAAAAAAAAAATATTGGGTCCGGATTTTCTCCCGTCCGGAAGGTCCGGACCTGATCCATTTCATATATATATTGTGAGTCCGAGTACAAAATTAGGGCTCACGTGTGATCTAAAGAATTAAATGAACCGGAGGAGTCTCCACGTGTCCCGAGACAGAAGGCTCGTGGGGACGACTCATTTTTGGGAATTGATTGAGGGATTGGATTGGTGGCTAAAAGGACAGGATGATTTAGGCTTTACTTAAGTAATTAAGGGTATTCTTGGAATTTCCTCTGAAATCACATGCCAAGCACAAGACCCAGACATGTGCAAGGCACGTGACCATTTTCCAGGAAACTCTATAAATACCCCCTTTCATTTCAATAGAAGGGGACTTTTGAATTCTCTCTGAACTAGAGACTTTGAAGAAGGCTCTTGAATCCTAAGAGTTCTGCCACGTGTTACTCGAGCAATTGCTTACCTGTTCTTCTCCCCTCTTCAACCACTCAATCAAGACCGTATTCTTCGCGGATTTCTCTCCTCCTCAGTCAACAAGAAACCCTAACCCTAGTAAGGTACGGTTTCTCTACCTACATTTATTTGGCGACTCTGCTGGGGAGGTGTAGAATTCGTGAAGGGTATGCCCACGACTCGAAGTGGGAGAACTATAGGAAGAGTTTCACCGACACCTAGCATTACTTCACCAGATCCGGTTCCGAGGCAGACAAATCAACATTTCCAAGGCACAAATCTGGATCTCGATCAACCCCTCGTAGAAGACGTTTCTGAAGGAAGTTCAACATCACCACATATGGCTGATCAACAACAAACCAATGTCAGGCAGATGGGCACAGGAAGACAAGGTGAGGAAGCAAGTAGAGAACAAATAACCACGAATGATGTGCAGTTGGAGATGCTCAAGGCCTTAAAGGAGGCAAGAGATGGACAAGGGATGATGATGGCCATGATGTCAGAAATGCGGAAGCAACAAGAAGAGATGGGAAATTTTCGTCAACAATTAATGCAGATTCCAACCTTCAAAGCTATGTTTCCAGGAAGTTCGCAGGTAGAACGAACAGGAGTGGATGTCAACAAGGACAATCAGAATGTGCCTCCAATAACGGAGAGTCAGCCGATTCCAAGCATCCATTTAGAGCCCCAAACCAGTGGTGATGTACCACAACCCAGAGTGGAAACAAGTCAGCCTCAATCAATCGTCATTCCCACCACACTCCCAACTTTTTCACAAGTGCAGATACCGACTATACCGAGCCACGCCCAACAAACAAGCCAACAAGTACAAGCAATGCAAGCTTTACATGATGCCAGTGTGCACCAGCAGATCTCCTTACCATATACACCGCCAGCGCAACAATACATTACAACCCCTCAGAGAGTCCATACAACAAGTCAGTATGTGACAAAGGATGATATGCTTGACGTAATCAATCAACTCCGAAGACAGACAACCAGACCATCAGAATTGGACTTCACTCCACCATACCCAACACATATACGGAGACAGCCTTACCCAGCAGGGTATATTGAGCATCCGCCATAATTCCCGAAGTACAATGGAGAAAAAGGGAATGCAAGAGAACATATAGCCAGGTTTGTAGAGTCGATGTCTCCGTGGTTGGGTTATGATGAAGTAATCAACCATAACCTCTTGCTCCGTGAGTTCAGTAAAACGTTGACAGATAGTGCCTTCAGTTGGTACTACAATTTAGAAAAAGGGTCAGTCCAAGATTGGGACGATTTGAAGTTACAATTTTTTAAGAAGTTTTTCTATATGCAGAAACAGGTGACCATCGTGGAGTTAATGAGATTCAAACAGAAGTCGAATGAGGAGTTGTCAGATTACGTGGACAGATTCAGGGCTCAGGCACAAAAATGTGTGGAGCCGATTGAGGAGAAAAATCTAGTGAGCATATGTAACAATGGTGCCCTAGATACCTTTAAGCCCCACTTGGTCACTAAAGCATGTGATTCCTTTGCAACACTATCAACATTTGCACAAGACTTGGGAGGAATTATGACTTTGCCTGCAAGCCATGCGAATGTTACGTGGAAGGGCAAAAGAACTGCTACTGTGGCTTTAGCAGATTCACAGCAAAAGCCACAAGGGGGCAAGAGGGAAAAGATTGGAAAGAATGAAAGGAACCATGGAAAACTAGGAGAAAAATTTTCCAGATTGCCAATCCCAGGGGCTATTACGTGCAGTGAGAAGGCATTTAGGGATTTGTACGAGCAGTGGGTAGAACACAGAGTTGTAAAACCTCCAAGGCCCAGATTTGTTGTAACAGAAGAGATAAAGAGGAGACCAGACTTTTGTGTATACCACCAGTACGCCAGACATTCCACTATAGACTGTTACAGTTTACGAAGGATTTACCATGAGAAATTGGCGGCAGGAGAAATCGAACTGGAAGGAGGAAACAACGTACTGGACAAGCCACTTCCTAACCACAAAGGGAAAGAAACGTGCAACACTATTACTCATAGTGAATCACCAGAAGGAAGAGAGGTGGAGATGATGGAGAGCACAGAAAGGATGGAGGACGATTCTGATCCAGATCTGCAGGTGACTGCATTGATGAACGGAGTTAAGTTCAGGAAATTTTTTGATCAGATCGGATTAACCAAGGAAGCAAGGATAGAAGCGACCAAGGCAATTATCAAAGTTGCCGAAGCACAAGAGACTTGTATGGCAGTCAGCAAAGGGTTTGTGAGGACGGTAGAAGAGGAGGAGAACAAAATCACTTTCTCTAAGGCTGATAGAGAGGTGAGATATCCACATAATAGACCACTATATGTGACAGCAATAATTAACGGCATAGAAGTGCGGAGAGCGTTCATCGATAATGGAGCATCTGTAAATATCATGCCGTACACCGTCTTTAAAAAGTTAGGTATGCCAGATAAGAAGATCGTGAAGGAAAAGACAAACATCACGGGGTTCGCTAATCAAAGCACGAGAACCCTCGGATACATCAAGGTGGATATGCAAGTGGGGAAGATCCGAGGACCTGTGATGTTCCATGTAGCAGAAGTTGACGCAGCATATCATGTGTTGCTAGGAAGAGCTTGGCAGAATGATTATGGGGTGGTACCATCAGTTTTTCATCAGTGCATGAAGGCAATTTGGAAAGGCAAGGAGGTCAAAGTATCGGCGACAAGGAACCCTTTTGGGCCAGAGGAGGCACATATCACCGAAGCGGCTTTCTTTGATGATGTCGCCGAAGAAGGAGAAAACCATATTGCCAAGCCTGATTCTCTGAAACTAGCAAGCTGGGAGGAAGTACAAGAGGATAAGTTTGTGCCTGTAAAAAAAGAAAAGAAGCAGACCTTAGAACAAGGTGAATGTTTCAAAAATAATAAACATGTATTAGTGGATGTAGAGAAAGAAGAAAAAGACCCAAGGAAGCGGGCAGCAGACTCAGAAGATGCCCGAAATATAATCAATACCAAACGGACAGCCCAAACAGAAGCTGACAAAGTAAATAAAAGAAAAGAAGAACAGAAAACAAAGTGGGAAAGAGTAGTCAGACCAGATGGAAAGATAGTGTTTCGCCTGTGACGGTGCAAGGGGGAAGAGCTCGAAGGTACACCCAAACTTGAGGGCTCAGGAGGGCCCCCCCACTCCAGTAGCAATAAAAAGGAAGAAATCGTGCAGCAGAAGGTAGAACCAGCTCCGGAATGTTTTGAGGACAGGCCAAAACCTCAACAAAATGAATTGGAGGAAGTTGATCTGGCAACAGGAGAAGGAACGCCAAAGCCAACTTACATTAACAAGGAGCTGAACGCCAACCAAAAGGAAGAGCTGATGAAGCTACTACGAGAGTACGTGGATGTGTTTGCTTGAAACTATAATGAGATGCCGGGGATTGACAAGGAGTTGGTAGAGCATAATCTGAACTTAAGCCCGGGAGCTAAACCAGTGAAGCAAGCGCCTCGCACCTATGCACCAGAAGTTGAAACACAAATAAAAGAAGAGATAAAGAAGTTGTTAGATGTAGGATTCATCAAACCAATTCAACATCCAGTATGGTTATCCAGCATAGTTCCAGTAAAGAAATCTAATGGGCAGTTACGAATATGTGTGGATTTCAGAGACTTGAACAAAGCGTGCCCAAAGGACATGTATCCGCTACCCAATATAGACACTTTGGTGGATGCAACAGCAAATCATGAGATGATGTCATTCATGGATGGGTTCGTAGGCTACAATCAGATAAAAATGTCAGTAGAGGATGCAGAGATGACAGCCTTCCGTACCCCGTTTGGGAATTTCTACTATGTAGTAATGCCATTCGGGTTGAAGAACGAAGGAGCAACTTACCAAAGGGCAATGCACGCCATCTTTCACGACATGATTCATGACATTGTGGAAGACTATGTGGATGACGTAGTGGTGAAATCTAAAAAGGAGACAACCCACATAAAGGATTTAAGAAAGGTGTTTGAACGTTGTCGCAAGTATAAGTTAAAGATGAACCCGAAAAAGTGCGCCTTTGGGATGACAGCTGGAAAATTTTTGGGCTTCTTGGTGCATAATAGAGGTTTGGAGGTAGATCCAAACAAGGCAAAGGCTATCACAGATATGCCCCCACCAAAAACGCAAAAACAGCTAAAGAGCTTTTTAGGGAAAGTTTCTTACATGAGGAGATTCATGCCAGCATTAGCAGAAGTCACGGAGCCTTTCGAAAAGTTATTAAGGGGAAAGACAGAATGGGACTGGGGGCAGGACCAACAACAAGCCTTTGTGAAAGTAAAAGAAATTTTGGCCTCGGCAAAAACGATGGTGGTACCACAGAGAGGAATACCATTACAGCTGTATATCACATCTACCGCAAAGTCTGTAGGAGGATTGGTCACGCAAGAGGTAGATGGGGAAGAAAAGCCTGTGTACTACATCAGCCGAATAATTAGAGGACCAGAGACCAGGTACTCACAGTTGGAGAGGCATTGTTTGGCATTGGTGTTTGTCGCACAGAAAATGCGTCATTATTTTTTGGCACACGAAGTGAAACTTGCAACGAGAACTGACCCGATCAGATACTTGCTAACTAGGCCAGCGTTGGTAGGAAGACCTGCAAGATGGATGATGATCCTTTCAGAATATGACATCAAGTGTGTAACACCAAAGGCAATCAGATGTCAGGCATTAGCAGACCTGCTCGCTCAGTTTCCGCATGGAGAATATGAACCTCCTTCGGAAGATCTTCCAGGGGGAGAAGTAGAAAAAATTGATGCGGTGGATGAAGATTCGGAGTGGTGGAACTTGGCCTTTGACGGGTCATCCGTAGAAGGAAAAGGAGGAGCAGGTGTGGTGTTAACTACCAAGGAGGGAAAGGAAGTGGCCTTGTCATACAAACTGGATTTCCCTTGCACGAACAATGAAGCAGAATATGAGGCATTCATATTGGGATTATTAGCGGCTAGAGAATTGGGAGCCAAGTGCCTCAAGGTAAAGCGAGATTCAAATCTGATAATTCAACAAATAAGAGGTCAATTTGCAGTAAAGGAACCTATCTTGGCACCATACCGAACTGTAGCGCAAAAAGTGATGGAAGCCTTCAAGAAAGTAGTGATTGAGTATGTGCCGAGATTACAAAATAGACAACCTGATGCATTAGCCACAGTAGCATCTAGAGTGTATGTCAAAGGAGAAGACTTGGATGTGAAGGTAATCAAAAGAATCCTCCCAACTACGGTGCTGGAATTATTCCCCAAAGATTTGACAAAAGATTGAAGACATGCCATCTTTCATCAATTACAAACAAAGGAAGGAAATATCTCACCGGCGGAGCTTCAGAAATATCGCATCATTAAAGGAGTATTGTACCATAAAGAAGCAAATGGTGTTTTGACAAGATGCTTGGGGAAGGATAAAGCAAATAGGATTTTATATCAGGTACACGAAAAAAACTGCGGATTGACAGATATTGGATTATATCGAAGGTTGCAACGCCAAGGGTATTATTGGCCCGAAATGAAGAAAGAAGTAGATGCTATTCAACGACAATGTCTTCCATGCCAAGAATACCTTGGGGAGGAGGAATGCACCTTCATCGATGACATAGCAGACTGGCGAAGCCCATATATGGAGTTTTTACAAAGCGGTAGTCTTCCTGTCGAAAAAAAGGATGCAATCACTATAAAGAAGAAAGCACAACGATTCTTCTTACAAAACGGAGAATTATTTAGAAGAGGATTTAACGGCAAGCCCTTACGGTGTTTGGAATTAGGAGAGGCCAAGGATTTGGTCTACCAAATGCATAAAGATGAACACCAAGGAGGAGCCAAGTTATATAAACAGTTGATTGATCACGGTTACTACTGGCCTAGAATAGAAGGCGATTGCTTAGAGTTTGCCAAGAAGTGTCACGTATGCCAAATTCACGAAAACTTGATTCATGCTCCCGCTGTGGATTTGCGAACCTTAGCAACACCATGGCCTTTTCATACATGGGGTATGGATCTTATAGGTCCTATCCATCCCAATTCAAAGGGGAACATCTGGATCTTGACCGCCACTGAGATGTACACAAAGTGGGTAGAAGCAATACCCTTGAAGAGGGCTACAGGACCAGCAGTGGCAAATTTCATCAAGGAGCATATTATTTGTCGTTTTGGAATCCCAAATGTCATTTTATCAGATAATGGAACTCCCTTCATCAATAGGGATGTCAAGAGCCTGATAGAAAGATACAGGGTAAAACATTACAAATCATCTCCTTATTACCCGAAAGGCAATGGACAAGCAGAGGCCACAAACAAAACTTTGATCAAGATTCTCTCGAAAACCCTGGACGATCACCCGAAAACATGGGCAGAACAGCTACCAATAGCACTATGGGCCTATCGAACTTCAAAAAGAAAGCCTACAGATGAAACCCCATACGCGCTAGTATATGGTGAAGAAGTTGTTTTGCCTGCTGAAATAGAGATCCCTTCGGCAAGCATGAGACTCCAAAGCTTAGTCGAAGAAGAGAACCGACCAGCTGCTCTAGAAGCATTAGCTGACTTCCGAGACAAAGCTAAAGAAAAATTAGAACGGTACCATGAAAAACTACGACAACAATACAATACTACAGTGGTACCTCGACAAATTCTGGTGGGGGACTTGGTGCTCAAGACAGCGAATCAAGTCATGAGGGGAACACCAACCACCAAATTTTTTCCCAAATGGGAAGGCCCGTATAGGGTGCGAGAGATCTCCGAAAGCGGATATTGCAAAATATCTCGTGTGGGATCAGATGCTATCTCGGGCCCATTGAACCTGAAATGGGTAAAGAAATATTATACATGAGATAGTCATCATAGAAAAGTTATACTTTCAACTTTAAAAGTAATTAAGGCACCTGAGTTTAAGTCCTTAAATCCAAGAAAGTTACACTTTATCTCTAAAAGTGGCGAACGTTATGCTTTCACCGATAAAAGCAAGATTTATTATTATGACAATTTAAAACGTTATGCTTTTTGTTAAAAGCAACATGATTATCAATAAAATATCAAACTTTCACTTATACTTGAATATTTTTCGGATTTTAAAAGTATGGATTTAAGTGTTGGTTTGCGAGAAAAAAAAACGTGTTTTATTCACATTCATGTTTGCCTTTTTTTTTTATTATTATTCAAATTATGGTGTTATAATATTAATTTGAATAACTTGAGATTCAATGTTAATCATTGAGTCTTAAAAAAAGAAATTCAAATTAAAGACAATTAGCAAGGCTAAAGAAACTTTATTTCCGATAAAAGGAATATACATAAATGAGTTTTGAAAAAAAAAACTACAAAAAGTCATGATCTAAGGGCCATGACATATCAAACTGAAGCGGGGGCAAAGCTAGGGCTTCCAATTTAGCAATGGCAGCATCGCGAGCCTTTACATTGGCGGCTTTCAGCTTCTGAAAAGTTTGGATATTTGACTTTAAACCCTGAAGTTGGGTCTCCAGTTCGTTTGCGGTTTTCTCAAGATCCGAAAGTTGTTCTGAAAATGAGTTATTCTCACATTGATACATAGTAACCTCTGATCGTAGTGCAATGATCTGAAAAGTGGAACTGAGAAGATCTAACCGAGCCCGAAAGGGGGACATATCAAAGCCAACAATGGAGAAGTCATTAAGTTCACTTCTAAATCTATCTAAGTCTTCGGCTCGCAAAGAATAGAAAGAAAGATTGTGCAACTCAAGAATAAGGCGAGCAAGTCGATCCAAAAAGAAGGTCTGGATGGGGGCTATGCAGATAGTCAGATGGTCAAGTGTTTGTGGAAACCGAGTTAAGAGGCGATCGAGAATTTTCTGGCTGGAAGAAGATATCTGAAAACCCCTCCAAGAAATAAGATCTCCACTTGGATTGAAGGAAGCTCTAGTAGGAGCCACTTTAGAAGCCACCACGGAATCATTTGGGACAACAGATGAAGACACAGGTGGTTGATGTGCTGCTGATGACTCCTTAACAAAGGATGAAGAAACAGGCTGCTGTTGTGTTGCTGATAAATCCTTTAAGCCTTGGTCAGTAGGAGGATAACCACGGTCATCATTAGACGGCAAGGTGGCGACACCCGGATGGAGAGCATCAAATAAAACAAGTGACTCGACAGATAAGGGCAAATCTTTCTCCTCACTCTAAAAAAAAAAGGGACAAGAAGAAGAAAAATGATAAAACATAGTATATTATAAAAAAAAATCCATCACGTTTGGATTTGCTTTTGCAGGTTGCATTATCATCATTTAGTATTAAAATTTGAACCTGCATTATTTAAAAAAAAAAAAATCGTACCTGCATCACAGTTAGTATAAAACTTAAGTTAGTATAAAACCTAATTCATCACTAAGTTAGTATAATTTTTGAGCCTTATTGAGCTTGTATAAAAAAAAAGAGTGAAAATAGATTCTCTCTGACTCTAATTTTTAGCTGCAAAAAAAATTGTACTAGGTTTTTTCAAAAAAAATAAATAAATAAATAAATAAAATAAATAAATAAAAAAAATAAAAAAAATAATAAAAAAAAAACGTCATAGCTTGTTCTATCCCATTCTAATTTGCAGGTTGTATCATCATTTAGTATAAAGATAAAACTTGCATAAAAAAAAATTGATACTTCTCGTTTACTTTTGCAGGTTGCTTTATCACCATTAAGATACTATATAGTATAAATTACTATAAGAGTTGAGCCCGCGTATTAAAAAAAAAGAAAAAAAAAAAAGGGGTGTATCCTTATATCATGCTGACATGCGAATATCAATTTCTATTAGCCAACACTTATTAGCCAATACTTGAAGTAAGATATTGGTTATGAATCTTAAATAATTATAAAATTTTCTGGAGAAGTCCCAATTAACGGCCTGAAGTAGAACATACAGGAATCAAATAACTGATGACACACACTTTACCTACGTTATATAACTTGCTTCTTGATTGATAGCCTGGAATTTGATATTAGACTTCAGACTTCCTGAACTTAATCACAAAATATTGCGCAAGCTTTCTCTTCTTTGGATTAATTTCTTCAATCCTCTCTCCAATACAATACTACTAATATTGTATTCCTTCATTAGCTACAAAGAAAAAACTCAACCCTTCTTTTCTATATATACACAATAAAATACAGAGTATGTATCCTAATAAACTTGTTCTTCTACAAGAATCTATCTCTGCGAAATTGTTTTGTTTTAGAACTCTAATTATATATTTCCTAATGTTTTATTGATGTCACTAGTTTTTACCCACGAAATTAATTTTTTCTTGAGGCATATTTTAGTGTTATATTTGCCTTTCTAATTAATGCATATTATATCAAGTATTCCATTATGCATTTTCATTTACGAATTATAAATGATTTATATTTATTATTAATGGTTGCAACTAATTCTTTGATTGACAAGTTTTTAGATTTAATTTGATTGAGCAAAATTTGGAAACAAATTTGATAAATGATTCTCATATGATTGTTTTTTGTTTTTTTTACGAGGCTTGCACAATCGAGCTCCGTGGATTATTCAAAATTTTTGAAGCAAGATTCAAAAGACTCAAAATATTTTTTGCACGATTGTCCCTCCGAAGGCGTGACTCACGTGCAGGGGGCAAATGTGAGTCCGAGTACAAAATTAGGGCTCACGTGTGATCTAAAGAATTAAATGAACCGGAGAAGTCTCCACGTGTCCCGAGGCAGAAGGCTCGTGGGGACGACTCATTTTTGGGAATTGATTGAGGGATTAGATTGGTGGCTAGAAGGACAGGATGATTTAGGCATTACTTAAGTAATTAAGGGTATTCTTGGAATTTCCTCTGAAATCACATGCCAAGCACAAGACCCAGACATGTGCAAGGCACGTGACCATTTTCCAGGAAACTCTATAAATACCCCCTTTCATTTCAATAGAAGGGGACTTTGGAATTCTCTCTAAACTAGAGACTTTGAAGAAGGCTCTTGAATCCTAAGAGTTCTGCCACGTGTTACTCGAGCAATTGCTTACCTGTTCTTCTCCCCTCTTCAACCACTCAATCAAGACCGTATTCTTCGCGGATTTCTCTCCTCCTCGGTCAACAAGAAACCCTAACCCTAGTAAGGTACGGTTTCTTTACCTACATATATATATATATATATATATATATATAGAATGAGTATTGTAAATAATTTGTCGATTTACTAGTGTTTGATCGATTGGTCGTTGAAGCAGTCGGCCACCAACTCGCTTCAACTTAAAGACTTTACAACTATGTTAACTAGTTAATTTAATAAGGATGTTGAAATGAATAAGGTAAGCATTGTTTTAAATGTGTTTTGGAGTAAGTAATGACTTTACAACTATGTTAAGTAAGGATGTTAAAAAGAGCAAGGTAAAAAGTGTTTTAAATGTGTTTTGGAGTAAGTAGTCGACTTTACAAATATGTTAAGTAATTAAATAAAGATATTGAAATGAACAAGGTAAGAAGTGTTTTAAATGCGTTTTGGAGTGAGTAGTCACATTTACACTCCTCTCAACAATTATGAGTAGGTTTCAAAAGTTTAGAAGTTGTGCACAAGTTATTTAAGAACTTGGTTATTTTCATGTGTAATAATTGAAGTATGTATTTGTAACCTTTTAAAATTATCGGTCATATTTTTGTCTATATAAATTTTATTATTATTGTTTATTGACAATGGGAAAATATTTTAAATGTTAAATTAATATCAAGTCTAAAACATCAATGTAAAATAATAGAGTAGTTTCTCTGTTAGTACATATAAAGAATGTAGTAAAAGCAAAGGGAGCGGAACAAAGATAATTATGAAGTACATTTTTCTGATTTGTTTCTTTAATTGAGATAGTACTAATCATCAACAAATTTGCAGTCAATTCTGTCGATATAAAGCCTCATTTGAGTGAGGTCATACGCAACGTTATGCTTTTGCTGAGCAAACATTCCTATAATAGTTAAAGATCCAAACTGATTGCTATCAGTTTGTATCACAGCCAAGCAGAATACGTCAGTCATTAAGGGATAAAATATACTCTCCACATCAAGCAGCAAAACAGCCTCTTGCGCAAAGTGGAAAGTGACCACCGGGAATCCTTTAATGTCACTTATACTTCCATTATAACACATTTTCTTATCACTTATCAGTTGAAAATCGACCATTATATTTTTGATTTCGGATTTCAGCACTTCATAAGCTTCACGTACCATAGAAATAGGCAAAGTACCGCTATCAATAGCAACTCCACCACTATAAATACTAGTTGGTTTAAATATTTCCGGGTCTATATCGAGTCGTTTTGCACCCACACTTATACCTTCCAAAGTTAAATAGTAATGGCCAGATTTTGGAACTGTAAGTGGCGTTGAATATCCTAACATCTTTGCCCCCTTTCCCAAAATAATATGGTTATATTTGTAATCACCATCAAATATACTGCCCACACAATAGGAAAACTTGGGGGTAGCCATCTTCTTGAGTATGGAGACTTTATCATATCCAAGTCCTAAAATGCCACTAATAGGAGATATGGTACTGGTTTCGAAGAAGGTTGTGCAACCTACAACTGCATCGGGAATGGTTGTTATTCCCTGATCATATGTGATAAACCTAAGCTTTTCTGTACCTAGATCTCCTTTAACGATGGTGTGACCACCGCCATATTTATTGCTGAACGTGCATTGGCCCATAGTGCCACAACCGTAGCCAGATCCTTTCACTCTCGGACAGAGGTTGGAGTTACACGAGATTTGCTCATATGTGGTTGAAGCAGTCGGATCGTATGGCGGAAGACTCGTACTTCCTTCCTCACACCCAATGCACAATGTAGACTTAACAAACGTTAAGCTACTTCCGGTGTCGGGTACCATTAGCTGGGCTACTGGCGGTTCCCCAATTTGTATACTCGCTAGAAAAAATTCTGATTTTTGAGATGGAATAAGAAAACTCTGGAAGGTTTCATCATTTTCATAGTCGTACTCGTTGTAATCAGTCTTGACTATTGCTATTGTTGGAGGGAAAATAGAGTGGCGAGGAATCAACTTCATTTTAATAGTTGAGGGTGGTGTTTCGGTAGAGGCAGTTGCATTTGTGGGTGTTCGAGAAGCATATATTGAAGTATGAAATAACAAAAAGAAGAAGGTGAAGAAAGTAAACGGGGCCATGATGATTATAAACTAGGTTTGTTTTGTTGTTTGTTGTAAGTGGATATGTAAGCTCAGAGCATTGGATGTGAGGTGTGAGGTTTTTATAGTATGAAAATATAGAAACTGTTACAGGTTAATAACAAAGTAAGTAATTTGAAGGCACCAAGAAATAGAATCATATCATGCCAAGCGTGCCATATACCACCTTTATCATTATTTGTTCATCCCTTTGAACCAAGGAATAAACAATAATTTTATTTAATATATTGAGTTTTCATATTTGCACTGTTATCTTGTCAAATTTTGCAATAATTATATGTTAAATATATTGAGTTTTTATATTGGGAATTGTGTAGGTAATTAGAGCATTGGATGTGAGCAGGAGCCAAAAATATACACCCACATGCCAGGGGTGCCAAAGAAGCGAGAAGTATAATAAGGGTGCCAAAATTATAGGTTCGGAACAAATAAGCTAAAAAAAACTTAGGAACAAAGTAATTTATGTAAAAATTATCATACCAAATATGTGTGCGGATTTCAACTTTATATTTGAGTTATGTGTTATATTGAGACTAATGAACTGTTGAGTTCCAATTTGAAGGGACTAAGAGACTTTTGGCAATGGAGTCGTATTAGTATCATCGAATATGATTCTCAACCTTTTTACTTCTCAAATCAGTTATGTTATCGACATATCACACACACATATTAACATTAGATTAGTAATTTTTAAAATCTTAACTTTTTTATTTATTATTTCGGTTATGTTCATCCACAGATCTCATCAAGTAGAAGAAGAAAGGTCATCTGATCATCTAATTAATCTTGATGACAAAGTAACACGTCACTTCCTTCTTAATAATGTTAGCTCTTTTCGTTAAATTTTTTTAACAAAATTAACTTTTTTTCATTGGTAAAAAAAAAGATAAAAAAAGATTAAATGACACTTTTTCAAAAACATGACAAATAGTACTCTCTTTTTTTAAAGAGTTTCATTTGCCAAAAATTCACCAAATAATGCCACTTCTAATGATTGTAATTTAAAAATTGATACCATGTTTTACTATCACAATGTTATCATTTATGTCACGACGGATAAACTAACATTAATTAATTTTAAGAATACATTTTAAATATAAAAACAAAAATATATCATATTAATGTAAAAGAAAATTAAAATGGAACTTTTCTGTAAATATCGATTGATCATACCACTGTTCGTTATAAATGGCTAAGATCCCTATATAATTAAGTATTCAACTTAAAAACTGCATGTTAAATCCACACAAGACTTGTGTCCCACCCACCTCTGAGCTCTGACCACCCACGACTTATGTACCACCCACCTACCATCTAGTTGGTGAACGAACTTGTTTTTGAAACCGAAGTACAAATATATATTAATCACTTAATTAATTAGGCATAAACAGTCTACACATATATCTGTTGAATAAATTATCTAGAAATGTGTTATTGTATAGAATAAAATAAAATTAATAATTATAATAATATTAAGTACTTATATAAATTGAGAGAAGATATCTTGTATGTATCAAGACAGACTTATGATGGTTGTATAGGTGTGTATAAAGTTCTTAAGACGATAATTGAGACCAAACCCTAACTATTTTATTTATAGAATAGTTAAGGGTCAAAATCGTCCATCAAGATTATGAAACCCTAGGGTCTATTATGCCAAATTAAATATTAGTAATAATATGGGTTAAATTTTTTTAAGTCACTGTACTTTACGTCAACTTACAAATGGGTCACTGACTTGTGTCTGTTTGACTTTAAACGGTTTGCCACGTAAGCAGCTGACTTGTGAAAAAAAAGCTTATGTGTCGAGAATTATCCTATGTGGCCTTGATTATGTGGATTTAGAAAGAAAAAATTATGGAGAAAATAAAAGAATAATTTTAAAGTATAATATAAATTAGAAAAGTTGGCCAAATAATTATATAAATACATAAAAGAATATATTTAATTAATTTTGTAATTAATATCAAATAAATTTTTATTTAATTCTTTAAAAATATAATAATATAAATTAGAAAAGTTAGCCAAAAAACAAGAAAATAAATGAAAAATGTCTTTAATTATTTTTGTAATTAATATCAAATTAATTTTTGTTTAATTATTTACAAATATAATAATATAAATTAGAAAAGTTTGCCAAAAATAAGAAAATAAATGAAAATTATATTTAGTTATTTTTGTAATTAATATCAAATTATGTTTTGTTAATTATTTACAAATATAATAATATAAATTAGAAAACTTTGCCAAAAACAAGAAAATACGTCAGCCGTACTACATATGTTTACTAATTAATATGGCACAGTACGTCAAAAAATGGCACAATACGTAAAAAAATACATATGTTTACTTTTTAATATGGCACAATACGTCATTATATTATTACAAATATAATAATATAATATGGCACATTACGTCATTTTCGAGTAAACATATGTATTTTTCAGTATGATATATTTTTTATTTTTTTGACCAACTTTTTTAATTTATATTATTTTCTTCTTGGATAAGAATCCTTTTAAATTTGTAAAAATATTCGCCATAGAGAATTAATTATGTGAATTGTTCTTGGATAGGAATCCGTTTTAGATTTATAAGAATATTCGTCTTATAGAATTATATAATTTAAATACTAATGTTCATACATATAGGGAGAGTCCTAAACCCAAGGGTATTTGAATTTGGATTTAGGTTAAAGTACTACTGAATTGGTACACTGGCATAGGTATATACATACATATATATATATATATATATATATATATATATATATATATATATATATATATATATATATATATAGGTGCTCAATTATTTATGGCCTTTATCAAATTCTAATCGGAATCCAACTTCACAAGGAACTGCTTCTTCTAACTTGAATTGGATTATATATGAGAGTTCTAATTTTAATTGAATTATAAAACTTAGAGAATTATATAATTTAAATAATAATGTTCACATGTATATATGGTCCTGGAGAGAGTCTTAAGATATACTATTGCACAACTGTTAGCTATGGCGTACTACAAATATACTAATATTAACAATGAATTTGTAGTTTATAAAATCTTAACATTTTTATTCTTTGTTTTAGTCATGTTCATCCACAGATCTCATCAGATAGAAGAAGAACAAGGGTCATCTGATAATCTAATTAATCTTGATGACAAATATGACAAAGAAGCACGTCGCATGCCTCCTGATAATGGTACACAATTTTATTTTTATTTAGTTTCGGTCGTTTAGAAATTGAATATTAATTATAGTTTAGGATTTTTATCCACTAGATCATAATATTGTGATCCTATTTAACAGGGTTCGGGGGCAAAACTTCCGACCGAACCAAATTTTTTGAATAATTTTGTGCTTTCTGATTACACATGTAAAACATGTATTTAGTTACAATAATATTGTTAATAAAATAAGTAAGAACATTACATACATATATATACACATAAATACTTAATTCCTTAATTATTTTTAAAATAATATAATATAAATTATTATTTATTATAAGAAGATTAGAGGAACATGAATATATAAAAGAGTGGAAGTGGTATAAATGACATTGACAAAGTTTTTTAAAAAAAAAATTACACACCTTCGGCAAAAGTTAATTAATTAACCAAATAATCAACATTTAATTCTTATTGAATATATAGTAAAATTATTTATTTTATAGATATAGCTTATGTTTAAAGAAAACTGTATATGGCTATCATCCCGTATTTCCCCATGGAAGTAGCACTACTATAAGGAACTCAGCTACGATATATGAAGTCCAACAAGAATTTGGCTTTTTTGGGGGATAACTTAAAGTTGAAAAAAGATTGTAACAAAAGTATTAAAAAAACGCTTGTACGAGTCGTAATTATAGTAGGAATTACTACTATAATGGTGCATAAAGAACTTAATTTTCATACACATACATATCATAATAATACATACAATATTGTTTTTCTAATAATCACGTCCCAAATATACAACATTAATTAGTTACTATTATATATTTTCTTTCTAATTTCATTATACTCCCTCCGTCCCAAATTAATTGCTCAATTTTGACCTTTTTAAGTCAAATTGACTATTTTTAGAATTAATAATTAAGCATATATAAATATATTTCTAAAATTATAAAAATTAAGATTAGTAATAAATTGTATATACTTTCTTTTGATTATAATCTCTTCACCTATATTTTAGCAAAAATAGTAAAAAGATTAGTTTTAAAAATGGTCAATTTGACTTTAAAAAGTCAAAACTGAGCAATTAATTTGGGACAGAGGGAGTAATATTTTAACTTTTTACTCTCATTTCAGTTATGTTTGACAGATCTCATCAAATAAAAGAAGAGAAGACATTTGAGCATAATTTGATTCATCTTGATGACAAGGTACCATGCCGCCGTCTAAACTCATCTAGACTTTTAGGAAAGACCTATCTTGAACACAGCGTTGGATTGCGTGAAATGTTTTTATGATCCTCGGCCACATTCGTATGAAGAAGAGGTTCAGATGCAAAATCGCTATCAAAATCATCCCAAATTTTCATCTTGCCATGGCCTCCTTGGTAGAGTTGGCTACGTACCTCATCTAAATGATTGGAATCTAAATGATTGGAATCTTAGTTTGACATATGCATACTTTTTTTCTACAAATTTATTCCCGACATATTGATCCATTTTGCAGCAAGTACCTCTATATTTCGCTGAGTAGGATTTGACAATAGATATTAGTTTGTAATTGGAAAACTTTGAGTAACGGACTAGTTTATATAAGTTTGTTTTACAAAATTTTGATAACTTTTTATTGACATAATACATATATACTATTGAAAATAATTTATATCAGCATCCTATTTACAATTGTACAATATATAAAAAAGAAATAGATAAACAAGTTGACATTAATATTTTTATGACTTTTTTTTTTTTGCTTTATTGTGAAATTCATGCATACAAGTATAAATAGATATGAAATTATAATTATATTTGTATTTGAATATGTATAATAATAATTATTATTATTTTATTATTATTATTATTATTATTATATAATTTGTATTTAAAAATTATAAGGTAATGATAAATTACCTTTAAAATAACCATGTTATAAAATTATTATGGATGTCTGGATTAATATAATAGATGTCTAGATTCATTCTCCCTATCTTTGTATGTAATAATTTTGAAACTCTCATGTCCATTGAGTTTTGAAACTCATGACCTTTGAGTTGTAACCTCATAGTATTAATGTTCTTATATATATAAATAAGAGCATTGTAAAGTGATTGAGATATACAAAATATTATGAGAATACTCTCTTTTCTTCTAATCATCTTTGTTCATAATATTATTAATATTTTATAATACGTTATCAGCACTATTATTTCTCACTTTCGTCTTGAAGATAATTATATTTAATTTGAAAGAGAATATATAAATATATATATATATATATATAAGTGATATGCAACGTACTGCATGCCAAACAAAGTTTTGAAAAATCACTCCTTTTTATATTATTACTGTATACTCTTATCTAGATCTACTTTATAGCTTTGGTTTAGCTGGAGCTATTATGCATACTAACTTGTTTGATGTTGTTTTGTTTTGCTAGCTTATATTTGTACAAATCTGTTTGACTTAGGGGCTGTTTGTTTAGAGCTGAATGGGTCTGAATGGCTGAATCGGTAAGTGGCTGAATCATTAAGTGCGTTTGTTTTGAAAAAAATCGTCTGAATGGCTGAATCGGTCAGATGCGTTGGCTGAATGGTTAAGGCCAAATTTTTGGTCTGAATGGCTGAATGATTGGCTGAATGAAGTAAAAAAAATTAAAAATAATAATAAAAATAATAAAAAAATATTAACTATTATATTATGTAATATTAAATAAATTTACAACAACTTTGAATTTTTTCAGAGGGGTAAAATATTAAAAATATGTCATTCAGATCTTTAAGATATGTCAGTTATCAAACAGTTTTTTTCATTCAGATTCAGCTCATTCAGATTCAGATTCAGATTCAGCTCATTCAGATTCAGATTCAGATTCATTCAATTTTTATCAAACACCCCCTTAGTCTGAAATTGTTTTGTATTTATTTTTGTTATATCTAGAATCGATAAAGTTTTTGAACAATGATTTCAAAATTGGTACAACATTTTTTTTAGAAAAATAAAGTTGAACTTTTTGGTATATTGATTATATTAGTGAATAAGTCTTGGGCGACAGGTTTTGAGCGACCGGTCTAGCGACCGGCCGGAAATTTTTTTTTTTTTTTTTTTTTTTTAAAATATCTCCCAAATAATTTATAAAATTTATTGGAACAGTAATTTTACAGGAAAAAATATTTTGGATGTCATTTTGGATACACGTAAAAAATATGTCTGTACAGTCTGTACAGGCATATTTTTTATGTGTATCCAAAATGACATCCAAAACACTTTTTCCTGTAAAATTCCAGTTCCAATAAATCTTATAAATTATTTGGGAGATATTTTAAAAAAAAAAAAAATCCCAATCGGCAGAGCTTCTCACGGTTTGGTATTAAATCCCAATCGAAATATTTTAATATTAAATATTCATTTTGTTTAACTAGACTGACAATATGTTAAAATGTGGGTCCCTCTTATTTAAATAGAAATCGGCAGAACTTCTCACGGTTTGGTATTAATACATCCCAATCTCAGCCTTCCAATAAGTTGATCAACGGTACAAAAAGAGGGTGTTACACAGTACTCACAGCAATCGGTTGCTCAGTACTCACAGCAACCGGTTGCTATGGAAGGGCTCCCTATATATATATATATATATATATATATATATATATATATATATATATATATATATATATATATATATATAAGTGATATGCAACGTACTGCATGCCAAACAAAGTTTTGAAAAATCACTCCTTTTTATTTTATTACTGTATACTCTTATCTAGATCTACTTTATAGCTTTGGTTTAGCTGGAGCTATTAAAAATTGAATGAATCTGAATCTGAATCTGAATGAGCTGAATCTGAATCTGAATCTGAATGAGCTGAATCTGAATGAAAAAAAATGTTTGATAACTGACATATCTTAAAGATCTGAATGACATATTTTTAATATTTTACCCCTCTGAAAAAATTCAAAGTTGTTGTAAATTTATTTAATATTACATAATATAATAGTTAATATTTTTTTATTATTTTTATTATTATTTTTAATTTTTTTTACTTCATTCAGCCAATCATTCAGCCATTCAGACCAAAAATTTGGCCTTAACCATTCAGCCAACCCATCTGACCGATTCAGCCATTCAGACGATTTTTTTTCAAAACAAACGCACTTAATGATTCAGCCACTTACCGATTCAGCCATTCAGACCCATTCAGCTCTAAACAAACAGCCCCTTAGTCTGAAATTGTTTTGTATTTATTTTTGTTATATCTAGAATCGATAAAGTTTTTGAACAATGATTTCAAAATTGGTACAACATTTTTTTTTAGAAAAATAAAGTTGAACTTTTTGGTATACTGATTATATTAGTGGGTCTTACCCCTTGGACAAGAAACATAATAGTAATTGATTTATGTATTCTTATATATGCTAAGTTTAATGAATATTGGCCCATAATAGTAAATTTTTCCTGAAGTTGTAATTGGATAATTTGACTGAATTATATATAGTTGTGTGCTATACGTTTTTAATATTAAAAAAATATATGCTATTATTTGTTTAGTTAACAAACTTAATCATTGGATAACAAAATGTTTGACAAATTAATATTTTTAAAATATTTATTAAATTTATCTTGATGCCATGGGTCTTAGAGACACCTTTAAAGATGGTAATGAAACATCTAGTCAAAACAAGGCAAATGTCATGATTTTCTTAGGCCACTATCTCCATGAGGAGTTAAAATTAGAGTATCTCACAATAAAAGATCCTCTCATTCTTTGGAAAAATTTAAAAGAAAGATATGACCATCAAAACACAGTTATTCTCCCAAAAGCTCGTTATGATTGAATACATTTACGATTGCAGGATTTTAAATCAGTAAATGAATATAATTCTGCAATGTTTAAAATTAGTTCTAAATTGAAATTATATGGAGATAATATCACTGATGGCGATATGTTAGAAAAAACATTCTCTACTTTTCATGCCTCGAATGTGCTCCTGCAGCATCAATATAGAGAGCGAGGTTTTAAGAAATATTTTGAATTGATTTCATGTCTTCTTGTGGCTGAACAAAATCATGAGCTTTTAATGAAAAATCATGAATCATGACCGACTGGTTCAGCACCATTCCCTGAAGAGAATGTTACAAGATATAATAATAATTATGGTCGTGGTCGTAATAGAGGTTGTGGTCGTGGTCATGGTCGTGGCCACGGGCGAGGACAGGTTTAATTACCGCAACCATGATACCAAACCTTCAAAGAATGAGGAGAAGCATAAAAAAGGGGAAGAATATAAATAATAGAGATACCAAGAAAGAAGAAAATATTTGTTATCGATGTGAAATGAAAGGACATTGGTCTCGTACCTTGTCGTACAACCAAACATCTTGTTGATTTATACCAATCCTCATTGAAAGGGAAGGAAAATAACATAGAAATAAACTTTTCTCATCCACATCAAGATAGCGATCATGTCTATTTTGATCCTATGGATATGACACACCTTGACGTTGCAGATTTCTTTGAGCAAGTTAATATTTCTTGTAATGAAAATAATTAGTTCAGAATTATATTAGTCCTTTTAAGTGTGTTTATTTTTATGCTAATGTATTTTCTTTTCTTCCTTTCATGTTGGCTTATTTAATGTATTTTGTTTTCTTTGTTTCGTAAAAAAATGTGCTATTAAATATATATAATATTATGTCTTATTATGAACTTATTATATATTTATTCCTTTTATGAAGAAAATATGATTTGTGTCATGCTATATATGAGCCTAATATCAATGGTAGATATATGTTTAGCAGATAGTGCAACGATACATACCATTCTCAGACATAAGCAATATATTTCAAATCTAAGAATGATGAAAGCAAAAGTGAATACAATATCAGGTTCAGCAGACTTGATTGAAGGCTCTGGAAGAGACAATATAATGCTTCCTAATGGAATAAAATTTATTATTGATAATGCTTTATTTTCCACTAAATCAATAAGGAATCTGCTAAGTTTTAAAGACTATACGACTTAACGGGTACCATATTGAGACAACCAATGAAAATGGTATTGAATATCTTTACATTATATCAAATGTCTATACTGAAAAATAAATATTGGAAAAAATTACTCGTTTTATCTTCAGGTTTGTACTATACAAGTATTAGTACAATTGAAGTCAATGAAATAATGAACCAGAAATTCAATGAACCAAATAATTTTATTATTTGGAATGACTGGTTGGGTCATCTTAGATCAATAATGATGCGAAGAATTATTGAGAATTCACATGGCCATGCATTAAAGAACCAGAAGATTCTTCAATTTAAGAAATTCTCGTGTGCTGCTTGTTCTCAAGATAAATTGGTCATTAGACCATCACCAGCTAAATTGGGATTGAATCCCCAAGGTTTCTAGAACGTATTCAAGGAGATATTTGTGCGCTTATTCACCCACCAAGTAGACCATTTAAATATTTTATGATTTTAATAGATGCATCTACAAAATGGTCACATAATGTGTTTATTATCAACTCGCAACCTAGCGTTTGCGAGATTACTTACTCAAATTATTAGATTACGAGCACAATTTCTGGATCATACAATTAAGACTATTCGTCTTGACAATGCTGGTGAATTCACATCCCAAACATTTAATGTACTAAAAAAAATTAATTATCTAATTTTATAAAGAGAGTGCAGTAAAAATAATTATAGTCTCTCCTATATTTTCTCACTCATATTCTATAATTTTTATTTAAATTTTTTTTATTTTAGTTACACAATGCATATTTATAATTTTTATATAAAATTGATGTATTAATTTATTTTAATTACGCACACAAAGCGCGTGATACCAATACTAATTTTAATAATGAATACATAATAATAACATTATAATTACAAATTTAAGTATATTATGTCATTTAAACTGCTATTAATAAAATGATAATTCATTTAATGGGTCTGCTTAATGGACCTTGAGTAAAATAATATAAATGAAAACGAAAAGTTTATATATTTCATGGACATTAATTATTGTCATTCTTGACAAATTTGAATGTAGTTAGCTAGATTCGTAGCTTGTGTTTGAATTAACTCAAGATAATTAGATGGTGGGAAACCGCGTACAATGTGAATTGTTCTTTTTGGATAGGAATCCCTTTTAGATTTGTAAGAGTATTCGTCTTAATGCTACGTTTTGGATTAGGAATAATGAAGGTGGAATGGAATGACTCATTTATATGGAATGAAAAAAAATTATATTTGATTGCGATTAGAATGAAAAAAATTGTGTTTGATTCCTTGGGAGGGGGAGAATATATGTAATAACTCATTCTACTCTTCATTCCATTCTTTCAATCCAAACACAATATTAAAGAATTAATTACTGTGAATTGTTCTCGGATAGGAATCCGTTTTAGATTTATATAAGAATATTCGTCTTATAGAATTATATAATTTAAATACTAATGTTCATACATATAGGGAGAGTCCTAAACCCAAGGGTATTTGAATTTGGATTTAGGTTAAGTACTACTGAATTGGTACACTGGCATAGTATCAGATTCCTTTTTCCATTATATATATATATATATATATATATATATATATATATATAATGTAAATTAATAGGTGCTCAATTATTTATGGCCTTTATCGAATTCTAATCCAAATCAAACTTCACAAGTGAACTGCTACTTCTAACTTGAATTGGAATATGTATGACAGTTAGAGAGTTCTAATTTGAATTGGATTATGAAACTTAGAGAATTATATAATTTAAATACTATGTTCATACGTATATATATATAGAGAGAGAGTACTCTTAAGATACTATTGCACAACTATTAGTTATGGCGTACTACAAATACAATAATATTAACAATAAATTTGTAGTTTATAAAATCTTAACCTTCTTATTCATTATTTCAGTTATGTTCATCCACAGATCTCATCAGGTAGAAGAAAAACAAGGGTCATCTGATAATCTAATTAATCTTGATGACAAAGCACATCGTCTGCCTCCTGATAAATGGTACACAATTTTATTTTTATCTAGTTTGAGTAGTTTAGAAATTGAATACTAAATATAGTTTAGAATTTTTATCAACTGGGATCATAATATGGTGACCCTCTAAATAATTTAATAGGGTTCTCGGCCAAACCAAATTTTTTGAATAATTTTGTGCTTTCCGACATGTATTTAGTTTATATAATATTGTTCTGTATTGATTTGTTAGTATTTATAATAATACAATGTGGTATAGCTTTTCAAGTTGGTGATGACAAGAGTTTTTGCAGTCAATTGTAGCATTTATAATGCCAGTTCATTTCGATTGTTGTTGGCCTATGAACCTGCAATTCAAAACAATAGCACATCCGCAAGTCATCTATGTAATAGAGTATTTATTTGGCGCAACAGTCCGTACAACTCTCCTCGTCATGGCTTTAATCTGATCTTCGGTGACAAACAAGTACTTCAATTGAATTTTGCTGCTGCTGCTGCTGCTCTCTCACTATAAAACTTTTCCACTCCACTCCACTCCAATTTAGAGTTTGCAAAAGAAAATTTATAGCGGGAAAAATGGGGACAAAAAAAATTATTTACAGTCAAAATTCATAATCATACAATCAATAACACAAATCCACTTTCTTTACAACTATACATTTATACAAACAATAATGCAGATCCAAACAATCAGAAGAAGAAAACAATAATAATAATATAATTATCTGTTTTGGTTAATTGAGTAAATTCTAAAAAATAAAATCAACATCTCCCTGATTAACCCTACTAACCAAAATAAATAAGGCTACTTTTTGTAACAAAATTCAACCATCCGTATATATAAAAAAAAGAATTTTTTTTTTAACAATTATAATCATGAAATACTTCAATGTTATACCAATACATACACATACAATAATATTGTACAACAAATACTAACAATGGACATCTCTACGCCTCTATCTCCGGTGGCCTCCGATCTTATTTCTCTTTGTAACACCAGCAGCGAGGATAATTGACTCGAGGGCCCATACGGCGATGTCTCCGGGTAGACGAAAATTCCCGGCGGCTGAGCACCACCCATTACGCCCTGTATTGAAAAGCAAGTTTCGAATCTGTCATACACTATTCCCAATATCCCATCCCAATGTAATAGAGTCGGGTATTAATGTTCAAAAAAAACTATCCACGGAGCTAAAAATGAAATTCCAAGTGATTATACAACCAGCATATACCCAGTAGCTGAACTATAACCTTAAAAGCAGTATGCAGAAAAAATGATGTTAAGCTGAACCATGTCCTATTTGCACATTCATTAGATCTCATGTGTTATTGACCGGTATAACGGTGAAATTTTTGAACCATATCCTATTTGCACATTCATGTCTACTCTTCATCATCATCGCTGAGAAGATTAAATAATGTTAAGCTGACAAGAAGGTGGAGATTTTTCTGTTACCTGTTTGTTCGGGGATAAATTGCGCAATGGAGTTTCTGCCAAACTTGTTTTAGGATTCTTGACAATAGTTAGGTCAGTACAAGTATTTGGAGGATGCTTACTGGGCATAACGTCTTCTTTAGGATGAGGTTGAGAATTTGAACCCTTTGACAAAATTCCAGAATCTAACGCTGCTATTTCAGTTTTTGAGGCACACATAACAGAATAATTCTTCGATAAGTCAATAGGTGGTGATATTTTTTGTAATGTAGGTGTATCATACGTTGTACCAGTTGAACCAAGTGCACCTGATGCTCTGTTTTCTTTCTCTTTTAACTTAAATATGGCTGTTTCTTTAAAAGATGGATGCACTTTTTCTATGGACTTCAATTCTTCTGCAGAAGTGGATGTTGTGCCATGCATAGCTGTGCAGCTGGTAAAGCATGTTTTGAAACACTGGAATGGGCACTCAGTCCCAAAATTTCTCTAGCCCATTTATCAACTGCACTTGATTTTCCTTCCAAAGCTTCAACCAGGACATCGCTGATAGGAACATAGCAGCTTTGCGTGATGCAGACAAGATATATGCTTTTCTAATTTTCAATTATTCAATGTTTTTTACTTGTAAGAAAATTAAATTAACAATATACAACACAAGTAAAACATTATCATGGGCACCTTCAATCAGTATTTTGATGATAAAGAGCTGCCAAATTAAATAGGGACATCACAGCAATCCAAAATGAACTTATTCAGTCATGAGTGAATTTCCTCTTTATAAACCATATATCAATTCCAGCACAAAAGAAAAAGAAATTTTTAATTGCCATTGATGTTGACCGACATAAGCTAGAATAAACTCCTTGACAAGACCATATCATACGTAGTCAGATTGCTCATATACTGATATCTAAGCATAGGATTGGGTCCAAAATATAACCTCAAGGAAAAAATTATCCACTACTTGCTGAAACTGTGGCAATCTTAAACAAAAAGGTAACTACCCAGTCCTTTTTTGTTAGTAAATATGTATTAAAAGAAGCCGTCAAACAGGGACACTGCCCATGCACACGGGATAATACTAAAGCCAAGGACCTGCAAACAAAAAGACACAACCTCTTCAACAACAAAAAGGATCTACAAAAACCACACCAAGACCAACTAAACAACTAATCAAAGTCCGCTCCCTAAAGAAAAATCTCAAAAAAATCCACAAAAGAGACAATAGTGTATACCTTCTTCAATGAAAATATACGACTAAAAAGGACAAATATACAAAATTGGTTCTGTTCAGATATGAAACAACCCGGGTCAAATCCCGAGTCCGGAACAAATCTTGGGTCAAATCCCAAGTCCGAATCGAATCAAATCCATCCAAATAAGGCCTCAAACCACTGACCCAATAGTATCTTCTTGGGTCATCTAGCCCACCACAGGCTCCCAAAAGGTCATGACTTGGGTCATGACTTGAAGGTACTATTGGTAGTTACTTAATTCCTTATATGCAGACAAATTTTTCCCCTATCTTTCGATGTGGGACTGGGGTGTTACAAACTCCCCCACTTAAAACCTGATCGGATAACCCGACCCGAGCTTTCGAGAGTCGGCTCTGATACCATATGAAACAACCCGGGTCAAATCCCGAGTCCAGAACAAATCTTGGGTCAAATCCCAAGTCCGAATCGAATCAAATCCATCCAAATAAGGCCTCAAACCACTGGCCCAATAGTATCTTCTTGGGTCATCTAGCCCACCACAGGCTCCCAAAAGGTCATGACTTGAAGGTACTATTGGTAGTTACTTAATTCCTTATATGCAGACAAATTTTTCCCCTATCTTTCGATGTGGGACTGGGGTGTTACAAGATATCCCTACCTAGTACCTAGCTATATATTTAACATCATTACTCAAGCTATCAGAGCCATTTAAGAATATCATAAAGTTCATATCAGGGAAAAAAACTAATGCTATGTTAATGTTACAACGTATTAACGTTTACATTAAACAAATCAAAACATAGGATCTTGAAATCAATTGATTCTAGCCAAACAGACGTACCAGTACAGACGTGGAACACTCTGCAGAAGGATTTCACCCCAGAGACTACCCAATAGAAGCCGAACATCCACCAGATAAATAATACCATTGTATTCACATATTCACATTTTTTAGCAAAACTTAAATGTCCACAAAGTCGGAATCAGTAGAAAAAAAAATAGTTCCGCACCACATCAAAATGCAATTTCTTAATGATGCAACAACCATGATATTAAATTACAACTCCTAGGGAAGTAAAGAGGATAGCTTAATCTGTAGGCATGTGATGGTTCAAGTATACTGTGATGACACTAATTCAGTAAAAACTCGTGGAATTATTATTTTCTTTTTTCAAGTTGTGCAAAAAACTCTAATACATCACAAAACGTTATGGGAAATTGCTTTTTTTTTTACCTAAATGCAATGATGTTTAAACTCTACAAACATTAAGGAGACTTCTTAATTGAAATTGTAATTTTTTCACCAGGTAATATATAAATATCATACTCCCAGTAGTGATTAAAAACTTAAGTAATGACATTCTAGAAACAATTTCATTGTCTCTCTTTATGGATAATTTAAAATTATCTTCTGCGAATTATACTTTAAAATATGAATTCTTATCAATCAAAATTAAGTGCCAACTAATTAAAAGCAATTGTTGTTGGATATCATTAGTATAGTCGAATACGAAAACAACGAGTATTAAACGATTCAATTTGGTCTAGAAACGATTCTGTAATGAGAGAAATCGCTAAACATGTTAAACTTTGGAAAAATTACATGAATTTTGAATTTGATTCTTTAAATTGGTTGTTTATTTGATTTAAGTTGTTAAAATCATGTTATTGTGTTTAGTAGTAAGTTTGTGGAGTTTATATAAAGTTGGTATGCTTAAATTACCATTTATATGTGGTTTTGGGAGTATTGGGTCGCAACTGTTATGAAGAAACAGAGAGCACAAGCCAAGTCTGGGCTTCTCCTCCCCGACGGAGTTCCCAGTTCAAAATCTACGCCCCAACGAGATTTGTGCAGTACAAAACCTCGCTCCGACGAGGTACAGGCAGAGTGGACTAAAATGTTTGTTTGCTTGTTTAGTCCAGGGCGATGTTAACCTAACCTAATCTAATGAACATAAAGAAATTAACTTTAAACATGTATAATTGTATACCACGAGTTGTAATCGCGTATTTGAAATGCAAGTTGTGAATTGATAAGTTATAAGAACCTTAAACTTAGACTTAAACTAAAACTTATGTTATATGAATTCTAGTTTGGTGTTATGTGGTTAGTGTATTCAAGCTTAGAGTCGAAAATGGTAAAGTTAAATAAAACAAGAACTTAAACTATTAATGTTAGTTGTGTTTGTAACTATATTGTGCAATGTTTTAAATAAAACTTTCTAAGTCAAATGCAGTAATGTAAACTATTTAATATGATTTAAATCAAGAGTAAAGCTATGTTAACTTGCAATACATGAGTCAAATATATGCAAGCGTGTGTAGTAGAGGTTGTTTAGCATTATTATGTGGTCTAATGTGTAAAATGGTAAAATGGTTAGTCTTTGAATTAATGTACTCTCTTAGCTTTGTAAAATGGAAATTTTACGAATAAAGCTATCAATTGTTTGAAGGTGAATAAAAGAGACCAAACATAGTTTCAAAATTCCTTAACATGTATGTATGAATGCCTTAAGTTGTAATGCATGACTTAAAGTGATGTTTTAAGTATACATGTAATGACCATATAGAACCAAGATTTGACAAATTGTATGTGGGTTATTCATCTGAGTTTTAAATATGTATCGGTCACATAGATAGGCAAGTATGTGTTAAACGTATGAGGATGTTAATATATTTGTCAAGTGTGTGTGACTAATGTATACCTATACATACTTAAATATGATAATATATATAGTTCATTGATATGATATTAAGCTATAAGTTGGTAATCGACGCGAAAGGCAAGTACTTGAACTTTAGTCTTATCATTGTGCAAGTTTATGATTATTGTTATATCGACTATATGCTTTATAGCGAATCATTCTTGTGATATCTAAATTCTCAAAAATTATCATTCGTACTCAAAAGCCTAATTTAATTTCACTATTATATTCTTGAATCATGCTGTAAATCTAAGACTTATAAATTGTTCCCAAGTATATTGAGAAATGTGTCTAGACCATTTAATTCGGCTAGATCAATATCTATGATTTAGAAAGCTATTCAAACCAATTGTCTTGGTACGGACTCTTATAGTCTGCTGAGATGAACAACCCTCATTAAAGCGAAAATCTTTATTCCCTCTAATTTAATAATCTTATAATTAACGTGGTCAAACATAAATTATTAAAATTTAAGGATTAACTATAACCTATCAAAATTTCTTCGACCAAGTATGAATTATGAAAAACTCATATATTAACAATAACCTATCAAAACCTCTTAATTAATTTAAAATCACATAAGAACTATAAAACGAAACTATTTTAATAAAAAAACATAAAGGCGAAATCAATTAAACATAAAAACATAAATAATAGAAGATATAAAAAATATTGTCATAAATAGTTATTTAATTTCATATTCATCCTAGATTAAAGAAATTAACTACACATGAAAATAAATAGACTAACTATAATAAAGAAGAATATAGAATTTAAAAATAAATAAGAAAATTCTGATTCATATCTTCCCTTCTCTCAACAACAAAAGACTTAGGCACAAATGAATTGTAACATAATACTAATACATTGAACTTGTTCTCTTTTGTTTTATTTTATCCTCTTCTTTTCTCATTTTTTATGTAAGTTTCAACTTCTAGTGACAATTAACTTTTCAAAGAGATCTTCTAGATAAACTTTCTTTTCTCTAGCTGGATTTAACTTTCACATCAAGATTGTTCCACCTTCTTTCTTCTGGTTGTAGGATTCTTCTTGGATATTTTTTTAGATGAATAAGACCATTAAATATCGCTTGATCACCAAGATTTTGACTTTATTGTAATAAAATATTAAATCCTACAAAATAAAATAAAACATATTAATTTAATAAAATAATATAATTAAAAGAATAAAATTAGGGATAATAAAATGTATGAATTATGTGTCTATCATAGCATTAAAAGAATTCTTACCTATTTAGATTTAAAGATTTATCAAATTAACTCTAGGGCTAAATACAGTTTACTACTTGAAATATCATCATATTCATGATTAGGTCCCCAAAGAATTTGGGCTTGCACTTTACTACATCAAGTGTCTAATTTTATACAATTTAGCCCTCAATTTTAAAATTTGGTTAAAATTGGTCGGAATACCTAACTTTCCGACCAGATACGGTTTACAATACGGGCTAATAACACTTATGTTACATCAAGTACCACCAAATTCACAATTTACTACATCAAGTACCTAATTCGTATAAAATTTGTATAAATACTTATTTTGACGTATTAAATATGTATAAATTCTTTTAAATAATTATTATATGTTAAATTATTAAAATTAAATGTTAATACAAAGATTACCAAATATAATTTTTTTTACTTTAAAATTTTTAAAAAAACTTAATTAACAAAAAAATCAATAAATTTTTAAACTTACAATTTATATTTTTAACATGAATAACATTAAATTTTTAAATAATTGAGAAAAGTGCCCAAAATTTAATTAATTAAATAATACCCTTTTATATTGGAAGAGCTAGCATACAAAAAGAGAAGGAAAAAATTGAAAAAGAAAAAAAAAGAAAAAAATAACTCATTTGCACTCTCTTTCTCTCCTCTCTCCTCTCTCCTCTCTCCTCTCTCCATCTTCCTTAATCCTTTAAATTTTTTTGTTCCTTCAAATTCAAAAATTTTAACAAATTGTATGTATAAATTTTACAACTTAAATCTTACAAATTATAAATTATATCATAAATTATAAATTTTACGTCTTAAATTTTACAAATTGTATGTACAAAATTTACAACTAAAAATTTGCAAATTATAAATTATATCATAAATTATAAATTTTATGTCTTAAATTTAACAAATTATATCACAACTTAACTTTTACAAATTGTATTTATAATTTTTATGATTTTATTTATAAATATTTATAATTCTAATTTTATAAATTAAAAAAATGACTCATTTGCTCTCTCTCCCTCTTCTCTAATCCTTCAAATTGTTTTGTTTCCATCAAATTTGGAAATTTTAACAAATTATATTTTTAAATTTTACAAATTATATCACAACTTAAATTTTATAAATTGTATTTATAATTTTTATAATTTTATTTGTAATTTTAATTTTATAAATTGAAAAAGAAAAAGAAAATGACCCATTTGCTCTCTCTCCTCTCTCCTCTCTCCTCTCTCCCTCCTCTCTAATCCTTCAAATTGTTTTGTTCCTTCAAATTTGGAAATTTTAACAAATTATATGTATATATTTTACAACTTAAATTTTTTAAATTCTAAATTCTAAATTTTATGTCTTAAATTTTACAAATTGTATGTATAGATTTTACAACTTAAATCTTACAAATTATAAATTATATAATAAATTATAAATTTTACGTCTTAAATTTAACAAATTGTATGTATTAATTTTACAACTTGAATCTTGCAAATTACAAATTATATCATAAATTATAAATTTTACGTCTTAAATTTTACAAATTATATCACAACTTAAATTTTACAAATTGTATTTATAATTTTATTTATAAATATTTATAATTTTAAGTTGTATTTATAATTTTATAGGGTATTTCTATGGTAATAGTTTTAAAGGGCTAAAAAAATTTATATTTATAATTTTAAATTTTTTATAATTTTAATTTTTTTTTCTTTGGGGGCCGAATCATGAATATGGTAATTTTTGATGTAACGGAACTGTAAATAACTATTTTTTAAATTAACTCAAGCCGTATATTTATACGGTCAACTTGTAAATTTATACAGATTCTTGGGAGGGTCGGGTATTCCGGACAATTTTGGCCGGATTCTGAAACTGGGGGCTAAATTGTATTAAATTAGGTATTTGATGTAGTAAATTGTATGCCCAAATTCTTTGAGGATCAAATTATAAATTTGATGGTACTTCATGTAACAAAAATGTAATTAGCCCTTAACTCAAGATGGTATGCATTGATATTTGATAATCACACCAGATACATGCGCCAATTCAATATATTTCAAATATTTAGTCCTTTGAACAATTAATTTAATTATTGCCCAACCGATTAGGTTTTCCTATCGGACTTTAGCTTTTTCACAATTTACCCATTGAATTGTTTGGTAATTGGTATAGGGTATTGAGGAATGAAGTAGCTAACACCATAAATTTAGTAGGATAGTTTTAGGGAAACTCCAAGATGGAAGGATGACTTTAAGGCGTGCGTGATGTTATTCAAATGATATTGGGATTTGGATTTAGGCGAACTATTACTCCTAGTACTCCCTCCGACTCGTAAAGATCGACTTAGTTTAATTTTTTGGGTTAAATTTACTAATTTTAAAATTAATAGTTAAGCAAATTTATTTATATTTTTGAACTTTATAATCTCTTGCCTACATTTAAAAGAAAATTGGATAAATTTTAATTTTAAAATGGGTCAATTTGACCTCAAAATTCATATACGGAATTGCTTCTTTCAGATGGAGAAACGCTATCTATCAAAATCATCCCAATTTTCCTTCCTCCTTTGCTCCATCAGATAGATACCATACAAATGTTAACTTTTGCCTATCACAAACACAATAAAACTAATTTATAATATCTTAAACATTATCCCCTCGTTTCAGTGTACAATCTCATCAAATAGAAGAGGAAGTAGAGACATCTGCATGAGCATGATCTGCTATTAATCATCTTGATGACAAGGTAGCATGTAGTGTTCTAATTAAACTCATCAATATTTTTAACAACGTGGGATTGCATGAAATGTTTTTAAATCCTCCGCCACATCGATCCGAGGTCCAGATGGAGGATCGCTATCAAAATCACCCCAAATTTTCTTCATGAGCTCCTTCACAGAATACAGAATGCAGTAAAAACGAAGGGGCGGGAACAAAGAAAATTCTGAAGCATGGCTAAGAAGAAGCTATATTTTATTGTTTTTGCAAATAAGTTAAGAACAAGCTAATAATATATATAGTCATTAATTGTAATTGAGATAGTACTAATCATCAACAAATTGGCAGTCAATTCTGTCGATATAAAGTCTCTTTTGAATGAGGTCATATGCGACGTTATGCTTTTGCTGAGCAAACATTCCTATAATAGTTAAAGATTTATAGTTATTGCTATCAGATGGTCGCACAGCCAAGCAGAATACTTCAGAGAGGAACCTGAAGGGATAAAATATACTCTCCACGTCAAGCAGCAAAACGGCCCCTTGCGCAAAGTGGAAAGTGACCACCGGGAATCCTTTAATGTCCCTTATACTTCCTTCATAACACATAATTAGCTTATCATTCATCAGTTGAAAATCCTCCATTATATAAATTACAATAAAACTAATTTAGGCGAACTATTACTCCTAGTACTCCCTCCGACTCGTAAAGATTGACTTAGTTTAATTTTTTGGGTTAAATTTACTAATTTTAAAATTAATAGTTAAGCAAATTTATTTATATTTTTGAACTTTATAATCTCTTGCCTACATTTAAAAGAAAATTGGATAAATTTTAATTTTAAAATCGGTCAATTTGATCTCAAAATTCATATACGGAATTGCTTCTTTCAGATGGAGAAACGCTATCTATCAAAATCATCCCAATTTTCTCCTTCCTGTTTTCGAATGCACCATCAGATAGATACCATATGAATGTTAACTTTTGCATATATACCACAAATACAATAAAACTAGTTTATATACATACTTTCTACCTTGTCATCAAATAGAAGAGGAAGTAGAGACGTCCGAGCATGATCTGATTCATATTGATGACAAGGTAGCAAGAAGCGTTCTAAACTCATCAAGATTTTTGGGATGGCATGAAATGTATTTAAATCCTCCGCCACATCCGTACATGCATGGAAGAGGTCCAGACGTAAGCCTGGCAAAATATGGTTATGGGTTGGTTTTGATTTTCAAAATATGGTTATGGTTACATTTAAGAACTAAAACCATATTAACCATTTTTAATATGGATAATGTGGGTTGGAACCATATGGTTATGGTTAAAAACTATATTAACCATATTAACTATTTTAATATTGTTATGGGTTATGGGTTCCATGAAGGTCTGATTTGACACTAATATTATGTGATTATGTATATACCCATTATCCCCACCCCACCCCACCCCACCCCACCCCACCCCACCCACGGGTTAAATGCTTATTTCGTCATTATACTATATGTCAACTTACAAGTGAGTCACTCAACCGTTTTTTCTTACAGTCAACTCACTGAACCCTTATTTACTTACAAACCGTTAAAAAATCGTCAAATCATTTGACTTTAAACGAAACTTTGACGTGGCGTACTTACGTGACTTGTCAAATCGTCAAATCGTCAAATCATTTATTTCAATAAAAGTAAATGACTAAGCATAAATATGCTTATGTGTAATTTAAAAAATTATTCCAACCATCCTTTGACTCTTTCTCACTTTCTTCTAATACCAAACCCTATTCCATGTCCTCCACCTCTCTCTCTAGAAGTTTGAAATTTCCTCTGCCCATTTTCTCTCTCTAAAAGCCGCCCATTTTTTCTCTCTAAACTCTCCGTTAAAAATGGTGAGGGAAGATCTGCAAATCACGATTCCGGCCACGATGCAAGTCTAAACTCTCCGTTAAAAATGGTGAGGGATGATCTGCAAATCACGATTCCGGCCACGATGCAAGTCCTTCAGACCAAGGAATTTGTCCCTAACCACACTCTCCAGCGACTCATCCGGATCTGGTCTGACTCGGTCCAAACAAGCCCCGCCACCGAGTCAAACTCACTCCGGACCAAGCTCTTGAGCTTTTCAATCAAATGAAACAACAAAACAATGACGAAATCGATGAAAACTCGTTCAAAATCATAGCTGGCTCACTTCCTTCGCCGTAGAATCCGACCATAATCGAAAGTTTCTGGCCGGAATCAATGGCTTTTTCTCATCGAAATTATCTCCAAACATATAAACAAAATTTATTTTGCAGAGAAAATCGATGAATTTTTTTTTGTATTTTGATCTTGTTTATTAGTGCCAAAGAGGAAAAGTATCCCATATTTCTATTCCATCCCTTATTGGTTGTTGATTGCTAGTGATTTTATTATTTGGATTTTCTGGATTAAATTGGATGAGGAAGATGATGAATAGTGATGATGGTGCTAGGTTAGAGAGATAAAGAGATAGAGAAATCTGGATAATCTAGATGAAGAGTGTTTTTAATTTATTTAATTATAATATAGTAATAAATTATTAATATACCATAATATTTACTTTCAATAATTAATAATTCTTTGCCTAACAAAAATAAACATTTATATAAAAAAATATTTTAAAAATTTTTAAATTTTATTAACTACAAAAATAAGTAAAAAAATTATTTTTTCCCATGTTTTTGGCTAACTTTTCTAATTTACATTATATTTTAAAATATTTTTTCATTTTCTTCATAAATTAAAAATATATTTCATTTATTTTCTTATTTTTGGCAAATTTTTTTAATTTATATTATTATATTTGTAAAGAATTTAATAAAAATTTATTTGAGATTAATTATAAAATAATTAAATATATTTTTCATTTATTTTCTTATTTTTTTACTAACTTTTCTAATTTATATTATTATATTTGTAAATAATTAAATAAAAATTCATTTGATATTAATTACAAAATAATTGAACATATATTTCTATTTATTTTCTTATTTTTTGACAAACTTTTCTAATTTATATTATTATATTTTTAAAGAGTTAAATAAAAATTTGTTTGATATTAATTACAAAATAATTGAATATATATTTCTATTTATTTTCTTATTTTTTGGTAAACGTTTCTAATTTATATTATTATATTTATAAAGAATTAAATAAAAATTTATTTGATATTAATTATAAAATAATTGAATATATTTTTCATTTATTTTCTTTTTTTTTTACTAACTTTTCTAATTTATATTATTACATTTGTAAATTTTCCTCCATTTCCACATAATTAAAACCACGTGGGACTGATCTGTGCCACGTCAAAAAAACTTTACACGTAAGCAACTTATTTGTCATATTCCGTCTAAAGTCAAAATAGTTAATGGAATTACAAATATTTTGTTAGTAAAATGTAGTTCAGTGAGTTGACTGTAAGAAAAATCGGTTTAGTGACTCACTTGTAAGTGGATTTATAGTACAGTGACTAAATAAGCATTTATCACCCCACCCCACCCCACCCCACCCCACCCCACCCAACCCAACCCCACCCAACCCAACCCAACCCAAAATAATAATATTATATGATTATGTACATCCCTTACCCACACCCAAAAAAAATAATGTGTACACCAGCCACCCCACCCCCCCCACCCCATCCCACCCCCCCACCCCACCCCACCCCCCCACCCCACCCCACCCCACCCCACCCCACCCCCACCCTACCCTACTCACTCCCCATCACTCTGTCCCCCAAAAAATTAATATTAAGCGATTATGTATACACCACCCACCCTCTACCCCCACCCCACCCAACTACCTACCCACCCACCCAACATTCTCTCCAAAAAAATGATATTAAGCGATTATGTATGCTCCACCCACCTCTACCCACCCACCTCCATCCAACACTCCCTCCCAAAAAATTTGACTATAAGGGAGGTATATACATAATCACATAATATTATTTTTTTTGGTGGAGTGGGGAGGGGTGGATTAGGGTCGGGGGGTGGGGTGGCTGGGTGGGGGTAAGTGGATAGGGGGTAAGGGGGTAAGGGGGTAAGGGGGTAAATGGATAAGGGGGTAAGGGGGGGGGAGGGGAGGGGAGGGGAGGGTGGGGTGTGGGGTGGATGGGTATGGGTAGGGTGGGATGGTTGGGTAGGGGTGGGATGGTGGGTAAACGGGTGGGGTGGGGTGGGGTGGGGTGGGGTGGGGTGGGGTGGGAGGGGTGACGCCCCAAAAATTAGGTATACATCACCCATCTTGAGTTGTCAAATACATGGTACAAAATATAAATACAAACTTAATTATACAGTTGTCGTGTAAAATACGACAAAACATGAACTGAAAGTTTAAACAAGTACTGCCTTCTAGACAATATTCATTCTCAATGGAATCTTCATAGACAGTATACAAACTCAAATTCAATCCTCGTTACATTTATTGTCATACTATTTAACAGAATAATGAGGACAACTAATGCTATCATCTGGACCGTCACTCCTTTCCCCGACTCGTCTCAGCTATATTCTCATTTTCTTAAGAGAACAGTGAAAGAAAGGGTGAGCTCAACTAGCCCACTAAGAAATATTATGACTAAGATAATGCAGAATAAATTATCATTAGTCTTTAACAATGTTAAACTGATAAAATATAATAGACATCAAATTTAACTGCAGAGGATCAAGCAATTCATTAGAAGAGTCAAGTAGAGAATAAAATATACTATCTTCTATGATTTAAAAATATTTTTATCAACTTTTATCGCTGAGACTTATCTTAATAAATAAACCACATCTTCTAATCATCCCTGTACTACGAGCCAATGATATTCATTAAATCATCAACGGTCATGACTATACCGAATAATCCTTTGTCATAATCATACCAAAAATTGTCCATCAATGCATTACAGGCCACTGAGGACTTTTACCACATCACTTATAACATCACAGTTCACAATTATACCAAATGATCCATGAAAAGATACTGGATAAAGTGCAAATATCAAAGATATTTCACTAATTTTATGGAGTATAGAAGTCAAAACTCTAACCAACTGAGTATAATAAAGAATATATGAAACTGCAAATGGATTTTCACTGCCATGCAGTAATCTACGTATACAGATCATTTTCATAATTTAATAAGGAATGAATACAAATGATCATTTACCATGCATGTGATAATCCACATAGACAGGTTATTCCAACAAAATAATAAAGAATGGAATAACAAAAAATATCACCATGCATGCGATAGAAACTGCACAGACAGGTTAATCTCAACAAAATAATAATAACGGAACCATGTCAGGTGAAATTCACACCGACAGGATGTTCCAACAGAATAATAAATGCAGAATAATAAATGATAGAACCAGGTCCGGCGTATAGCACAGACAGGATATTTCGACAGAATAATAAAGACGGAATAATAAAATATGGAACCAGGTTCGCCGTATAACACTGACAGGATATTTCGACAGAATAATAAAGACAGAATAATAGAAGAATGTCACCAAGTATAGGGTATCCAGCGTATACAGGTTATTCCAACAGAATAATAAAGAAATGCAATAACAGAAGTTTTCTTCATGATTAAGAAAGAATAACACCCCTTACCGTACAAGAAGAATATTCCGACTGATTGGGTAAGAATTTTCTTAAAGAAAACTTATACTATGTTCTTCGCTCAAAACTCCTTAAAACTCTTAAGGAAATACGCTCAAGATTATAGAAGGAGAATTCTCTGAACTTCTGGTGTGATTTTAATTCTAACTAAGCTTCCTATTTATAGGATAATGAAATGCATAGTAACCAATCCATGAACGGTCCAGATTGATTTACTTTAATCTGATGGTCCATATTTAAAGCAAAAATTTTTAAATAAAATATAATATATTCTATTTTATATAAAAAGATTTTTACTATGCAAACACTATACAGGCACTATGTAAATACTATGCATAATAAAATATAATATATTCTATTTATAGAATAACTTTAATAAAGTATTATGTTTTATATAAAAAGATATTTCTGTTTTATTACGTTAATAATACTAATAAAACAAAACTTCATTATCACTTTCTGTTTTATATAAAAAAATATTTCTGTTTTATTACGTTAATAATACTAATAAAACAAAACTTCATTATCACTTTCTGTTTTATATAAAAAAAATATTTCTGTTTTATTACGTTAATAATACGAATAAAACAAAACTTCATCATCACTTACTTTGAAAAATTTTCAAATGTCACCCTTAACTTTAACCTTTTATCAATTTAACTATTTACTAAAATAGAAAAATTGAATACTTTTATTTCATAAAATTCGGGGTCTCACAATCTCCCCTCCTTATGAAATTTTGCCCTCGAAATTTACGTACGTACCTGGTATGCCGAAGAGATGAGAATACCTTGAATACTTTTATCGTCGAAAACATTAAATTCATATTTGTAATACGGCCAAAAATATACAACTGTAAAACCAATAATGCTGAGACTCAGCTCAATAATTAATCCACATCATTTGTAACATTACAGTCATGATTATACCGAATAATACCTGGTCATAATAATACCAAGTCCATTTATGCACTACAGGCAAAAAATGACTTTAATTTACCACATCATTTATAACATTATGGTCATAATTATACCGAATAACACCTGGTCATAATCATACCAAGTATATCTATGCACAACATGCAAAAGATGACTTTAATTTTCCACATTATTTATAACATTACGGTCATGATTATACCGAATAACACCTGGTCATAATCATACCAAGTCCATCTATGCACTATAGGCAAAAGATGACTTTAAATTACCACATCATTTATAACATTACAGTCATGATTATACCGAATAACACCTGGTCATAATCTTACCAAGTCCATCTATGCACTACAGGCAAAAGATGACTTTAATTTACCACATCATTTATAATATTACGGTCATGATTATACCGAATAACACCTGGTCATAATCATACCAAGTTCATCTATGCACTATAGGCAAAAGATGACTTTAATTTACCATATCATTTATAATATTACGGTCATGATTATACCGAATAACACCTGATCATAATCATACCAAGTCCATCTATGTACTACAGGCCATAGATGATTTTCAAAAAAAAATATAAACATGAGAATGAGGTATTGACGTCTATAGGGTTTCAAACCTCTTAGAAACATTCGCGTCATTCGCTCCTCATTGTCCCAAATGGGATGCAAATCGGGATAACTTCGCAAACTTAGCCAAGTACTGCGATATGGTCATATTATTTTACCCCATTATTTATCTCAATATTTTTAGATGTCATTTTCAAACACTGTCACAAAACAAGGGTTAATTAACATATCACATATTATCCTTATACTCTGACCGACCAATTAAATACCACATAAACTTAGGTAGGTCATACTAGCGAAGAAATTCCCCGTCTCTCCCCTCCTAGTTCTTATCTCACATCTCAGTTAGGGATCGTATCCCTAAGCTTTGATATCAACTGTGACGCCCCCAAAATTAGGTATACATCACCCATCTTGAGTCGCCAAATACATGGTATAAAATATAAATACAAATTTAATTATACAGTTGTCGTGTAAAATACGACAAAACATAAACTGAGAGTTTAAACAAGAATACTGCCTTCTAGACAATATCCATTCTTAATGGAGTCTTCATAGACAGTATACAAACTCAAATTCAGTCATCGTTACATTTATTGTCACACTATTTAACAGAATAATGAGGGCTACTAATGCTATCATCTGGACCGTCACTCCTTTCCCCGACTCGTCCCAGCTATATTCTCATTTTCCGAAGAGAACAGTGAAAGAAAGGGTGAGCTCAACTAGTCCAGTAAGAAATATTATGACTAAGATAATGCAGAATAAATTATCATTAGTCTTTAACAATGTTAAACTGATAAAATATAATAGACATCAAATTTAACTGCAGCGGATCAAGCAATTCATTAGAAGAGTCAAGTAGAGAATAAAATATACTATCTTCTATGATTTAAAAATGTTTTTATCAACTTTTATCGCTGAGACTTAGCTTAATAAATAAACCACATTTTCTAATCATCCCTGTACTACGAGCCAATGATATTCATTAAATCATCAACGGTCATGACTATACCGAATAATCCTTTGTCATAATCATACCAAAAATTGTCCATCAATGCATTACAGGCCACTGAGGACTTTTACCACATCACTTATAACATCACAGTTCACAATTATACCAAATGATCCATGAAAAGATACTGGATAAAGCGCAAATATCAAAGATATTCCACTAATTTCATGGAGTATAAAAGTCAAAACTCTAACCAACTGAGTATAATAAAAAATATATGAAACTGCAAATGGATTTTCACTGTCATGCAGTAATCCACGTATACAAATCATTTTCATAATTTAATAAGGAATGAATACAAAGGATCATTCACCATGCATGTGGTAATCCACATAGACAGGTTATTCAAACAAAATAATAAAGAATGGAATAATAAAATACATCATCATGCATGCGATAGAGATCGCACAGACAAGTTATTCTCAATAGAATAATAATAACGGAACCAGGTCAGGTGAAATTCACATCGACAGGATGTTCTAACAGAATAATAAATGCAGAATAATAAATGATGGAACCAGGTCCGGCGTATAGCACAGACAGGATATTCCGACAGAATAATAAAGGCGGAATAATAAAATATGGAACTAGGTCCGGCGTATAGCACAGACAGGATATTCCGACAGAATAATAAAAACGGAATAATAAAATAATGTCACCAAGTATAGGGTTCCGCGTATACAGGTTATTCCAACAGAATAATAAAGAAATGGAATAACAGAAGTTCTCTTCATGAATAAGAAAGAATAACACCCCTTACCGTACAAGAAGAATATTCCGAGTGATAGGGTGAGGATTTTCTTAAAGAAAACTTATACTATGTTCTTCGCTCAAAACTTCTTAAAACTCTTAAGGAAATACGCTCAAGATTATAGAAGGATAATTCTCTGAACTTCTGGTGTGATTTTAATTCTAACTAAGCTTCCTATTTATAGAATAATGAAATGCATAGTAACCAATCCATGAACGGTCCAAATTGATTTACTTTAATCTGACGGTCCATATTTAAAGCAAAATCTTTTAAATAAAATATAATATATTCTATTTTATATAAAAAGATTTTTACTATACAACTACTATGCAAGCATTATGCAAACACTATCCATAATAAAATATAATATATTCTATTTATAGAATAACTTTAATAAAGTATTCTGTTTTATATAAAAAGATATTTCTGTTTTATTACGTTAATAATACTAATAAAACAAAACTTCATTATCACTTTCTGTTTTATATAAAAAAATATTTCTGTTTATTACGTTAATAATACGAATAAAACAAAACTTCATCATCACTTACTTTGAAAATTTTTCAAATGTCACCCTTAACTTTAACATTTTATCAATTTAACCATTTACTAAAATAGAAAAATTGAATACTTTTATTTCATAAAATTCGGGGTCTCACACAAGTGGAGTGGGGTGGGGTGGGGTGGGTGCGGGTGGGGTAGGTGGGTAAAGGGTTGGGGTGGGGGTGCAGGTGAGGTGGAGTGGGGTGAGGATGGGGTAGGTGGGTAAAGGGGTGGGTGGGGTGGGGTGGGTGGGGGTGGGGGTGGGGTGGGGGTGGGGGTGGGGTGGGGGTGCAGGTGGAGTGGGGTGGGGTGGGGTGCGGGTGGAGTGGAGTGGGGTTGGTGGGTGGGTGCGTGGGTGCGTGGATGGTTGAATTTCTTGAATATGTAAATATGGGTGGAAAGAATTTTTAATTTAGATTTGAAATAAAATATGGGTCGAAAAATGGTTAGCCGAGTTGGAACTATATTTCTTTTTAAAAATAAGGTTCCAAACTTTACCCAATCCAAATAAATAAAAATAGTTAACTAACTTATTTGGTTCCAGTTAATATGGATTGACCCGACAAGTTAACCAACTATATTGTCAAGTCTATCCAGACTGGAGGATCGCTATCAAAATCACCCCAAATTTTTGTTTTGAGAGCTCCTTCACAGAATTGGCCACGTAGGTCACCTAATTATTTATTGGAATATTAGTTTGCCATAAATATGTTTCTGGTAAATGGATGATTTTAGCATGTAATAAGCAACAAAGTATTCATCTTTTATAACTCTGTTGGGACTTGGGTGTTTAATTAATTCTTTTTTCTTTCATTCTAAATCCAACTGTATAGATGATCGATTTTTATGTGTAACAATTATTATAGTGTACGTCTTTGTAACCTTTTCAAAATATTGGTCATATTTTTCTGTTTATATACAGTATATTGGTCATATTTTTCTGTTTAAATATCAAGTCTATACTGTCTAATGGATCAATGTAAAATAATAGTCATATATAGAGTAGTGTCTCTGTTTGTACGTATAAAGAATGCAGTAAAAACGAAGGGGCGGGAACAAAGAAAATTCCGAAGCATGGCTAAGAAGAAGCTATATTTTATTGTTTTTGCTAATAAGCTAAGAACAAGCTATATATAGTCATTAATTGTAATTGAGATAGTACTAATCATCAACAAATTGGCAATCAATTCTGTCGATATAAAGCCTCATTTGAGTGAGGTCATATGCGACGTTATGCTTTTGCTGAGCTACTATTCCTATAAGACTCATTGATCCAAACTTATTATCTGATGGAATCACGGCCAAGCAAAATATGTTAGAGACCGAGGTGTGGGGAACAAATATACTCTCCACGTCAAGTAGCAAAACGGCCTCTTGCGCAAAGTGGAAAGTGACCACAGGAAATCCTTTAACGTCGCTTATAATTCCTGCATTAACACATTTGTCTTTCATCCACCAGTTGAAAGTCGTCCATTATATTTTTGATTTCGGATTTCAACGCATCATAAGCCTTGCGTATCAGATAAGTCAATGCAGTACCGGTGTCAATAGCAACTCCACCAATAGATCTACTTGATTTAAATATTTTCGGGTCTATATCGAGTCGTTTTGCCCCCACACTTATACCTTCCAAACTTAAAAAGTATTGGCCAGATTTTCTCACTTTTAGTGGCGTTGAATATCCTAACATCTTTGCCCCCTTTCCCAAAATTATATGGTTATATTTGTAATCACCATCAAATATACTGCCCACACAATAGGAAAACTTGGGGGTAGCCATCTTCTTGAGTAAGGAGATTCTATCATATGCAAGTCCTAAAACGCCACTAATAGCAGCTGTTGAACGGCTTTCGTAGAAGGTTGTGCAACCTACAACTGCATCGGGAATGGTTGTTATTCCCTGATCATATGTGATAAATATAAGTTTTTCTGTACCTAGATCTCCTTTAACGATGGTTCCACCACTGCCATAGCTATTGTTGAACGTGCATTGGCCCATAGAGCCACAACCGTAGCCAGATCCTTTCACTTTCTGACAGTAGTTGGAGTTGCACGATATTTGCTCATATGTGCTTGAAGCAGTCGGATCGTATGGCGGAAGACTTGTACTGCCCTCCTCACACCCAATGCACAATGTAGACTTAACAAACGTTAAGCTACTTCCGGTGTCAGGTACCATTAGCTGGGCTACTGGCGGTTCCCCAATTTGTATGCTTGCCAGAAAAATGTTTGATTCTTGAGCTGGACTAAGAAAAGTTCGGACGCTTTCATCATTTTCATAGTCGTACTCGTTGTAATCAGTCTTGACTATTGCTATTGCTGGAGGAAAAATAGAGGGGCGAGGAATCAACTTCATTTTAATAGTTGTGGGTGGTGTTTCAGTGGAGGCAGTTGCATTTGTGGGTGTTCGAGAAGCATACATTGAAGTATGAAATAACAAAAAGAAGGTGAAGAAAGTAAATGTGGTCATGATGATTATAAGCTAGGCTCGTTTTGTTATTTGTTGTAAGTGGATATGTAGGCTTAGTGCATTGGATATGAGGTTTTTACTTTATATATAGTATGAAAACATACAAATTGTTACAGGTTAGTAACAAAGTAAGTACTTTGCGGGCACCAAGGAGTAGAATCATATCATGCCAAGCGTGCCATTGGCAGCTAGATGGAGTAGCTGTCAACAAAAAAAATTGACTTAATTAGTGATTATAGTCGTACATACTACTTATTAATCAGTAAAATAAAATAATAAAAAATTATAAAGATAATTATAAGAATAATCAGTAATTATCTTTATACTTATACTTATTAACAGATTATCGTCTTATGATTTTTAATTATAAATAGAAATAGTGATTGAGTTTATATATTTAAGTAGGAATATAATATAAATTCAATCACTATTTTTTATTTATAATTAAAAATTATAAGACGATAATTATCCTTATACATATTTCTTTTATTAATAAGTATAAGGATAATTACGAATTATACTTATAATTTTTATTATTTTATTATGTAATAGGATAATCAGGATAATCAGTAATTAAGCCAAATATTTTTTGTTGGCCGCTGCTCCCTCTAGCGGCCAGTCAAAACACAGTCGTTTTGACTGGCCGATAGAGGGAGTAGCGGCCAACAAAAAAAATTTGGCTGACCGCTTAGAGAGAGTAGCGGTTGTGCCCTCATCTCAGCCATTCACTCTAATCTAGCGGTTGTGCCCTCATCTCAGCCATTCACTCTAATTTTAGAGGCTGGATGAGCGTTAGTTGAAACAGTCCATATGGCTAATCTATTCTATGGATCATTTTCCATATATATATAATATTTATTAATATTTAATTATTATTTACTCATAATATTTTTTCTAATATTTTTAATGTATAATTATTTAGAGTTCAAAGATGAGTAGAAACCCAAAAGTAAAGTTCTGAACATAATTTTTAAATTATATTTTTTTGTACAACTAACTAACTAAATGAATTATAAAGAATAAAGTTGTCATAAGATAATAAATTAATATTTACTCATATATTTTTTATATTCTGAATATCTATCTATATATATATATATATATATATATATATATATATATATATTCTATATTCTTAATATATAGTTATTTAGAGTTTAAAGTTGAGTTGAAACTTAAAAGGTTAAATCCTAAACATGATTATCCTAGACTTTCTTTTCTCCTTATTTCTTTTCACACAAAAAATTATTTTAATTGTACTTAAATTCTAGACCTATTTAAAATAAATAAAATAAAATTAGGAAGATTTTAGAAAGTGTTTTGGTGATAGTTAAATTTTAATTAGGCCTATACAAAGACAAAGACCAAAAAATCAAATTTGATTTGATTTTAATAATTTATTAAGAATGATCAAAATATATTACTCATAATAAATAGTTGAAAATATTAATATCAATACTACTGAAAATTAGAACCATTTAAAAGTTTAAAAGAATTTCAAAAATTGCATTTTTTTTATACCGCGTGTGCACAATTTTCAGAGTATGATTGGTGTCACTGGCATTACCCTTTTAGTTAAGTTCTCTTCACATCATTAATTGATTTTTAATCAGATGCTTCACGTGTTTGATTAGTTTAGTTGTTGTATACTCTCTTCGTTCCAAAATTAAAAATATAATTTAATTTTTGAGATCAAACGATGATATATTAAATTTTAAATTAATATAAATTTATTTAATTTTAATATAACAAGGGTGCCAAATTTATTAGAGCATTGGGAATTGTGTAGGTAATTAGAGCATTGGGTGTGAACTTTGAAAACTTAAAAAACTTACACAGGTAGTTTGGGAGGAACCAAGAATATACACCCATGCCGAGGGTGCCAAAATTATAGGTTAGGAACAAATAGTTTGCTAAAAAAAGTTAGGAACAAAGTAGTTTGTGTAAAAATTATCATACCAAATGTGTGTGCTATATTCCTTTAGTTCTTAAATATAAGTCTTTTTAGAGTTGTACACAAGTAATAAGAAAATGATTGTATAGTGAGAGAACCAAAGTTATATTTAATACTTGACATAATATTAAAAATTAAGCAATTAATGCTTACTTGAAATTCTCAAACGACTTCTATTAAGGAACAAAAACACTTCTTTAAAACGACTTATATTAACAAACTGATGGAGTATCATATATTGAGTCCTACGAACAAAGTTGTTTGACCAACTGATTGAGCTTTATAGTTGAACGTTACTTTAACAAACAAAATACTCCCTCCGTTCCTAATTATTTGACGTTTTAGAGTTTTTCATTTGTCCCTAATTATTTGACGTTTGTTCAAATTCAGGAGTATTAATGACAATTTTTCCAAAATTACCCCTCATTACTCTTTTTATTTTTTTTATACTTTAAACTCTTTCTCTCCTTATCCCAACAAAACTCTTCTTATCCCAATAAAACTCTCCTTATCCCAACAAAAGATTTAAGAGTATTATAGACAATTGAGTACTATATTTAATGATTTTCAATCATTATCTTAATTCTTGTGTCCACCTCTAAAACGTCAAATAATTAGGAACGGAGGGAGTATACTCCATCCGTTACTAAATAATTGTCGTTTAAGATTTTTACACATAGATTAAAAAAACTATTTAATGCTATCATTTAATAATTAAATTTATGTAAAATTTCATAACTACCTCTCTTTATGGGTAATTGAAAACTATTAATATAAGGGAGAGAATTTCTTAGGACAATAAAAGAAGGCAGTGGTGATATAGGAAGGTAAATAATTTATTCTTCTAGAAAGTTATAAATGACAAATAAATTGAAATAAATTTTTTCTTTTAAAACGTCACTTATTTAGAAACGAAGAGATTATTTGAGTTGTGTTGTTATATATATACACACACACACAAACATAAATATTAATTCCTTAATTATTTTTAAAATAAAATAATATAAATTATTTATTATTATAAGAAGATTAGAGGAACATGGATATATATAAGAGTGGAAGTGAGATATGTGATATTGAGAAAGTTATAAAAATTTTAATATGATCCCGTTTATTAGAAAATTTATAAAATTTTAATGAGATAAATTTCGTCCATTACATTTATATTTTTTCTCAATTTATCATATATAATAGAATAATTTTTTTTCTAGTGGCATCAAAGGCACACCCCCAGGCCCCATCATGTAGCTTTGTCCCTGGCCGCAAACATTTAGTTAATTAACGAGATAAATTAACTTTTGGTATTTATACTGGAACACGACTTATAATTTGGTACCCGAAGTGAAAAAAGGTACAAACTGGTAATTGTATTCGAAAAATGTTACACTCCGTTAAACATTATGGACACGACTTACAATTTGGTACCCAAAGTGAAAATAAATAATAAACTGGTGATTGTACTCGAAAAATGTTGAAATTGGTGCTTGTACTTTCCAATTTTTAAATAATCGTTAAGATTGATCCAACGGGAGAGACAAACATACAGGAGAGAGAGCGAAGTCGACGCGAAAAAGATCCTCGATAGTTTTGTTCCATCTTTCCTTGCCTCCCACATTCGCATCATTGCTCTACAGTGGCACCGACTTGGGAACTCTGGTGTAATCCATCCATTTTTTATTGCATGAATTACAATCTTCTTCCCCGATTTCATTTACGATTTCACTCCAAAACGAACTTAATTATCCTTTCAATTAAACACTGAAAACCCTTTAATAAATATATGAGAACCAGTAATCAAAGGAGAATCGAGACAAGAAGAATGAGAGAAGAATAAGGACAGAAGAAGAGAACCCTAATTTTCAAACAGAATAAAGATGAAACCCTACTGTTTAATGGAGTGTAACATTTTTCGAGTACAATCACCAGTTTGTAACTTTTTTTTATTTCGAGTACCAAATTGTAAGTCATGTCCCTGATGTTTAACGGAGTGTAACATTTTTTAAGTACACTCATCAATTTGTAATTTTTTCATTTCAGGTACCAAATTGTAAGTCGTATCCCAGTACAGGTATCAAAAGTTGATTTATTCCGTTAATTAACCAAATAATCAACATTTAATTCTTATTGAATAGTAAATTATTTATTTTATACATATAATTTTTGTTTAAAAAAGAGTAAAATACATTGACACCATGTATAAACATAATAACACTCGCAAACACGATTCTTATGATTCTACAGTGTACACATCATGCATTACGGCCTCCCTTAGTAGTATTACATTACATTATATAAACCACCCCAATCTCTACATTTTCCTTCATCATCCACACCACCCCCTCCCCCCTCCTCTTAATTTCACTCTCCACTTTTAATACGTGGTGGTTAAAAATGATAGTTGCTCGAATTGGAACTCTAATGGTTTGTCGGGAAAATTGGTTCTTTATTGTTTAGCTCTCACCGTTGCAGAGAAGGTAAAACAAATGTCTGGTTCAAACTTTTCCTTTAGAGGGATTCTAAGTGAATTGTTGTAACTTAATAACTTACTACCAATTTCAGGAAATTGTTACTGAATTTGAGAGGTTATCCGGAGTTGCAATCTTAAAGAATTGGGATTTGTTGAGAAATCAAGCTCACACATACACTAAGAAACACACTATTGTATGAGATATAAAATAATAACACCACAATTTTATGTGGAAACCCAACGTGAAAAAACAACGAGGAGAGATATCAAAAATTTACTATGAAAATAATATGGAGATTAATTACAAACTCTAAAACTAACTGTTTATTTTTCTCTACACTCTCACTCTTAGAATGTTCTAACCGAGCTTCTCACTCTCTATGCTTCTACTAAAGGTATTGCTCTCTTTGTTGTGGTGTGTAGAAATGAGGAACCAAAGCTCTCTTTTATAGCAGAAATCTGGGGAGGGGAACAAGAAATGGGGAAGGCAAAATTCAAGGTCTGAGGGAACAAAAATTGGAAAAGGCTAAATTCCAAAGTCTGAGGGAAGAGAAATTGGGGGAAGGCAAATACAAGGCAACTTTTTTAACACGATTCTAGTGTCACGCATGTCGTTGGGGCATGCAGAAGAACCCTTAAGTTTTTGATGGGTATCTTGGAGGGAAAAGTGAATACTAACTTACTAGGTATTGAATGTAAGAACATTTTTTTTCCCCCAGCTACATTGGATTCTATTTGCTTTAACGACAGCAACTAAAATGGTTCCTTTTTGGTGTTGTAGGGGTCAAAGCTTGCCTAATCGGCAAGATACCGATTAGGCAACATTTTCAGCTGAATTGAAACCCGAATGCTCGGAAAAGATAAGCAAGGAGCCATTTGGCAGTGCTCCTGTAGAAAACCTAGCCGATCACTAGGGCATCAAAGATAAAATGAATGTTACTCACAAAAAAGTGAACTGTACGTCGTTTGTGATTTTTCCTTCCAATAAAGTTGACAAATGATTCTATTGTACTGTTTAAGAGCCGCCATGGGTTTGTAATTTTTGTATTTTAACCAGACCAGAACCTGATATGTTTTTTGAAGACCAGGTTATTCATTTAAGGTTTTTGAAAATAGATGTAAATGGCACTGCCTGTTTTCTAAGGAATGTTGTCTAATGATTACTTCGAAACTGAAGAAGAAGAAATCAAGAAGAAAGTTTCAAAGCCCTTTATACTAGTATGATTTTTTTTCTCAAGCACAGTATATCTTATCTAGAATGCCAATTAATAATTTCAAGGTGTAATGAATTAAAAATTACACAACACATCATTAGTATTTAGCACAAAAAAACACATCATCCACTAATAACACTAGTGGACATCAGTTAGTATTATTAGCTATGACAGTAATTACAGACATAAAAGCATGTATCAATTCTCTTATGAATACTCCCAACAATCATAATCCAACACAGTTAAAGTGAATCTGTTTGATAAAAACTGAATGAAACTTTTCTAAATATTTAAGTAATTTAAATAACCTGAATGAATGAAACTGAATACTGAATAAAAAAATTAATTTAATAATTGATATTTCTTAAACATTTGAATAACAGCCTTTCATTATTTTATCCCTCTAAACTAAAAAAATTAAATACAACACTCATTACACAACAATTAATTATTTTTTATTTTAATAATAATATTTACAAAACCTAAAAATCCATAATCTTCAAAATAAAATAATTTAATTAAACAATAGCGATCAAACATCAAACTTCAATATCAAACAACATTCCCATCGTGTAATGAAACAATAATTGAATTAATACATATGTTATCAAACAACAAATTTCTATTAATCTAACATTCCGAGTTCCAAGTTCATACACAATAATATAATAAAATGAAATATTTATTACATATAATAGAAAGCAAAAATGTACCAAAGGAGCTCCACAACTAAAGGCATTTACTACTTGGGGATATCTTAAAGCATGTCTCAACACAAAAATCCAAGTGAGCTCCAAATCATGTCAAGATGAGCTTCAAATCATGTTGAATCTCGCCCTGTGAATGCAATTACAAAAAAAATAAACAGAGGTTCAAAATGTATGTCGAACTGTAGGAAAACATACAAAACTAACATGACTGCAAATATGAAAAACACAAGAAACATAATTTATGTCGAGCATTAAAAACCTTTTGCAAATAAATAACTTTAAAACTACAACATTTATTTCTCTAAATAGTTCTTGCATGTTACATACCTAAATCACTAATGTAACCTAAATCACTCATTAGTCATGAAACATGATCTCTCAATATGCTAGATTGTAGACATGAGCATTACTATTTAAAATCATCAGACATTCCAATATTTTAAAATTAATTCATGCTGAAAAATAAATTGTGAAGAATAAATGATAACTATAGTGGAAAACTTGAGACGAAAACTGTCATAATGGAGGGCAATGATTTTTCCACTAATCTATAGTAGGGAATTTGGCAGTTCTGCACATGAAATCAGAAATTCTAGTTATTAAAGTTAAAGGGTGTGGTATTGGCACAACAAAACCAAAAGGAAGCACGAGTAAAATTTCCAGAATATGACAAGAAGTTTCAACATTCACATCTTATTTCTGAAAACTAACAAAATCAAATTATACATATACTTTACAACTAAGCTAGAATTAGTCTTTGTTCCTAGCTACTACAACATTAAATAGCCAATGATATATACGAGACTATAAGTGTCCACTACCTTGCTTGCAATAATCTCACATTGTGGTTTGCTTATCAATATACGCAAATTATGCTGGTCCAAGAAATCACATTTCTATTGGGCATATTATTGAACAACTCACGATCAGCATCAACTTTACCATTATTTCCAAATCCAGATATCATCGAATTCCATGAAACAATATCCTTTTCATGCACCTCATTAAATAATAATATAGCAGAATCAACTTTATCACATCTCATGAACAAGTCTCTCATTGCATTCTGCACCATCACATCAAAACCAAATCTATATTTTAAAACAAACCCATAAACCGCCTCGCCATATTTTAATCTAGTATTTTGAGCCAAGGCCTTGAGCACAGATATAAGAGTGAAATTCAGAGGTGGGATAGACTTATTTAGCATACATTGAAATAGAGAAAGAGATTCTCTAAAGTTCTTGTTTTAAACATACCCATGGATCATTGATGTCCATAAAAAGGAATTTGGTTCAGGAATTTTATCGAATACCTTGTCAGCATAATCAGTAGCTCCAAAACGGAAGTAGAGCCGGAGGGTTTTGTTGACAACAAGGTCAGAAGAATTGACCAAGCCATTGATCAAAATATATACCCAGTTCAATTTTAAACTAAACTCACCCTCCAAATCAATTAAATGTTCCAAAATATTATATAATTTACATCTCTATGAGTTAATTTTCCAAAACACAATTTATACCCAATTTTCACTCAGATCCCTAAAATATTTAAGAGTTCCAAAAATACCCAAATCAATTCAAAATTCCATAAAATTAAAAAAAAAATAGGACTTTGAGGGACTCACCCAAGAAAGGAGGTAGGAAAAAATGACGGTGACTAGTGGCAGAGATGGAGATGATGGCGGTGGTGCTCCTTCGTTGTCGCGTAGGTTGTCTATATATGGGGATAGATCGTAGTGTGATGGTGGGGGTGGTGTTTCTCCGTTCAGCTTGAAGTTGCGGTGGAGATGGAGACGAATCAAAGTTGCGGTGGAGGTAAGCGAAGAAGAAGAGCGGCGATGGATAATCTAGAAGAGAACCAAACAATGCAGAGAAGGGACGGGTTATTTGGGTAAAAAATGTATATTCAGCCGATTCAACCAATTTTTTTTAAAAGAATTGCTCAGTTCTATTCAGTCCCATTCAGATTTTAAAAACTCGTAAACAAACAATCTTAATGACTTATTCGCTCAGATTTTAACTGATTCAGACCCATTCAGTCCTAAACAAACAACCCCTAAGAGCCTCTAGACAACTCATTTCAGATTAGTCATCAGTTATCACCATTTCACTCCCCATTTAATCTACAAGGGTCCTTTACCAACAAACGCAGGCCACACAAATATGCAATATGCCAATGTTCAATGAACCCTGAGCAGAGCAAATCAAAATCAAGGAAAAATCATGAACCCATTAAAATGTTTAAGTGTGCTAACTGTCACAAGATACCAATTCGAACTTCAGAAGTTATCTAACAAAATATTCGCTATATCACCATACTAATCTGCAGACTTTGCACTTGGACAGGATTATAATATAGTCAGTTCACCTGGGTCATCCTCCATTCAGCTTGAATAGGCATTAAACAGCTTGAAAATCAAGCCTAAGCATCAGATCGAAATACTGATAATGCTCTGACAAATCTTTCAAGCTATCTTCTTCCGAAAGTACTAAAACCCAGAAACCCCGCACCTAGTGTTGATTTTAAACCTCACCCAGTGCCATCCACCAGCACGTTCTGCTGTTGTGACACGTTCAACTTACGAGGCATACAAAAATTAGTTGATATGTGTCTTCGGGGAATGAGACGAGTTTAACTAGACTCCTGGAGTACAAAAATCAGTAAATCCTTGCTCTATAAGAAGATATGCACATTCCCTAAAGGATGCAAATGTACTCCACTTTGGGATCGAATTCTACTTCTACGAAAAGCATAAAAGCTTTCTGAGAGAAATATAAGACTTTTACACAAAAATAATTCATTATTTATAAAATATCCTAGACCACGTATAACGTGTTACCAGAACCGCATGCCTGCCCCAAAAACCCAATTTAGAAGAGTTTTTTAAAGCGGAAAAACTTTAAGTTGATGGAAGCACAAGAGATGTAGCCAAAACAACAGACGTGCAATTGCATGTACCTAGCAGAAGCACTATGCGGCTACAGTCTCTTCAGATGGTGAGTGCTTTCCTTTCCTTTTCCTGACAGGCAACAGAAAATTCGTCAGCATTTCACTTTGGGATCTGTATGAAGCTACAAACTATGAAACTTTAAGATATAAGAAAATCAGTTGATATAAAAAGAGACAACATCACGAGTAAGCAAACAACAAATGAATTTCTTTTTCCTAAATCAAGAGTATCATATATAGCTAACATGGTTATACATACTCTATCTTTTCTTTTTTAACGTTTGTCTTTCTGTCTCTGGATTCTAATACAATCTTCCTCTCTTACCTATTAAACTAAAATATTTACCATATTCTTTTTGATAATAAAATTAAATAAATAAAAAGAGAGTGATACTGAGACATTTCAAAATAAGATGGAATAAAGATGCCAGAGTCTAAAATGAAATTGTCAAAAGGTAATTGTTATCACCGATTATGATTATGTCCAAGGAAGTTTAAGCTGCGAACCAAACTTTCAAGAAGAATGCCAAAGAATCAAAGATATTACAAATTACCTCAATAAAACAATAAGCAACATTTCATAAGCCATAAAAGGTGATTAGAAGCACAACTCTAAAACAACACAACATAATAAACATAAAAGATTTATTAACAGTTCATATCGCGCACAAAAATGGGTGAACAAAATCCCACACAAAAATTTTAGAGCTACTCGTGTATATACGTTTTAGGAGAAACAGTAATCTGAACATGAGTTAAGTTTAAAGGCTTTGGGAGTAAACATGGATAAATTAATAAAGAAGCATGCAGAAGCAGACGACTAGGAGATGTATACAAGTAAAACAAACCTTCGGGAGAAAGACGCCAACTCTAGTATAAAAAGGTTGCAACATTTAAAGGTTAGAATAGGTCATCTATGGGACAGCAAATAAGTCTTAGCAACGTCAACATAAGAATATGTCTATCCAATCATTGTTGAAGTGCATAAGTTAGTTATTCTTCTAGTCACACTAGTAATATGAGCATGAAAAAGAAAGGAACAACTTAAACAATTGAACAGTAAAATCAACAATTGTACAATTAAAACAATAAAATCAGTACATGGTATAATCAGTGTTTTAAAAATCCTCGCCTAGGCGTTAGGCCCTCCCTTGGCGCCCCGCTTAGGCACTAGGCCCCCCCTTGGAGCCTTGCCTAGGCAACAAAAAAATCACTCCAGGAAATTAGACGGGATCTAGGCGGAGAGATTTTTTTTTATTTTAATAACTACCCAAACTAGATCTTGATATATTTATTTTTCTAATGATTTACCATATTCATAATACAGGTTGTAATATATCAAATCACAACAAGAAGTGAATAATATCGAGTCAAAATGGATAATTTTATTATAGTTAGTAATTTTTTGAACTTGTACCAACTTCAAATCATATAAATGATGATACATTTGTAATATTTAGTTTAATTCAATATAATTCTTAAATTTATGTTTAGTTTCTTAAGTTTTAATATTGAATTAAATTCTTGAAATTTTAAATTTTATTATTTAATAGCAATCTTGTTTATGAATAAAACAAATACGTTAAAAATATGTTTAAACTTTGAACTATTGCATGTATGTGTTTGAACTTTAACATTAGCAATATGGATATATGTTTGAACTTTAAGCAAATGTCTTTATTATCTTTATTATAGATTGTTTTGCTTTATATCATTGTTTTGTTTGGATAAATGTAAGATAAAATATTAAAATTAGCTTCAAATAAAAAATCTCGCCTAGGCTCCCTAGGCACTAGGCCCCTCCCGGCCGCCCGCCTACCGCCTAGCGCCTTTTAGAACATTAGGTGTAATAAACCCAAAAAAAGATGACAGCGAAGGCTTCACAAAATCATCGTAAGCATATGAAATTTACAGCAGCAGGAGTGAGCTGATAAAAAACATGTCACATATAATTGAATTAATAATAAATGAAGAAACAAAATGAAATTATATAACAAGCACTTACCGTTCATATAGCTTAACAAGTGACCTTGGCCTCTCATAACCACCTTCCTTCTCTTGAGGCTTTGGCTTCACTTGAGGCTTTGGCTTCCCTGTATGCCTCGATTCTGGTTTCCAGCAAGCTTTGGTTAATGACTGACCAAGTAATTCAGCAATATCTGTTGCCATAGTCTCAGCCTTCTTCACATATGGAAAAGTTTCCTCCTTGAAGTGATTAGACAACCATAGATACATTGACAAGCACTTGGTGCTTAGTCTCGAGATCCAAAAGCTCAGTGTCATTACGAGCAGAGCATTTTGGCATGCCCATTGCTATACCAACAGGCAAGTTTTGGGCATATGATGAAGCAAACCTTAAAAGATGGTACATTGCTTTTGGGTCTCGAATATTTACTGGGGCAAAGCAAAAGTTAAAACGATCTTCTAGAGATATTCCCTGAACCTTCTCCAACATATTAGCAACCTTCTTTATGTGGTCATGCTTGCACAGAAAGTAAGATCCATCCAAACGGCAATTTTCACCAAACTTATCAAGTAGCTGAGGAAAAGTAATTTTTGGAAGTTGACCTGCAAACAATTCAACCTGCTCAAAGAAGGGGAAGAGACCGACTTTCGTAACTTCATCAAAAGGTTTCTGCAAGCACTCTATCAAATAGCTCAAATCATCAAGATGTAGGGTAGTTGTAAGCCCATCTGGATAGCGACTTCCTCTCCGACCAGCTCTTCCGGCAATCTGCTTGACTTGGGAGGCTTGAACTGGAACGATCTTGTCACCATTGTACTTTGAAAGGGAATAAAAGACAACCCTTCTAATGTTAAGATTCAAACCCATACCTACTGCATCACTGGCAACCAAAATGTCGTATTCGTTATCTTGTTCATTGAATAAGTTGGCCTGCATCCTCCGAGTCTCTGGTGGCAATGCACCATAAATAACACAACAGCGGTGGCTTGTGTACTTTTCAATGGTCAGTTTCACCTCAAATATCTCCCTCCTCGAAAATGCAACAACACAATCTCCTGATCTTACATTTTTGATATCTCCCAAAAGGGTCTTAGATTCAACCACCAGTGGCTTGAACCTCCCATAATGCTGTTCCACTAGCTCATCACCAGTTTCAGAACAAATTGTTCGAACAATATTCAACACGCTAGGATCACCACAAATATGTATCTCATCAGCCTTCAACCCAAGCAAAGCTCTTGTCCATGCACAACCTCTATACCGGTCAGCCATCATTTGAATTTCATCAATGACAGCAACATCATACAATTCATCTGTCGAAGCCATTTCAACAGTACAAGCAACGTGGTCCGAAAATGGAACATGCTTCTTTTCCTGCCCGGTTTGGAGACTACAGTAAACCCCCAGAGCATTAACCTTATCAAAAACTTCCATAGCCAAGAGCCTAAGTGGACTACAATAAATTCCCTTCTTTGCTCCCATAAATCTTTGCAAAGAATTATATGTTTTACCACTATTAGTTGGACCACAATGATATATGATCTTACGTTTCATAGCTCGTGCAAACGGAAACCAAGTGTGAGGTTTAGTGAGGTCTGCGGAGTCAATCATACCCTTAAACCGCTTAATTTCATCTGGAAACTCTTCCAAACAAAACTCAACAAATATTGGAAATAAAAACCTCTCTGCTTCATTACAAGGACCTAACGAAACCAAGTACTTGACAACATCATCCTGACACTTCTCAAGTAAAAAACTACGAAACTTATGCGCTGCAGTTGGGAAAAATGACGCACCAATATAAACAGCAAGGGCCTGATTTGAAGCCCAACCAGACTTAGAAAAACACCCCAAAATTTCAGTCATTATTTCCCATTCATCCCGGGTTTGCTTACAGTTATTCGAGGAATCACGAAGCACCCTGTAAATTTCAACAGGATCACGAGACAACACATTCCCAAATCCCACACTTTTTGAATCATTGGAAACTGATTCAACAGAATTTGGCAAATCAGAATCAGGAATACAGTTATCAGTTTCGACTAATGTCAAAAAGTGTTGTTTGCTCAGAATTGGAACCCTTAATTTTGTACTATCAAAAAAGGGTGCATCATTGAATTGGGTGATGGAAAAAGGAAGGGGATTGGGGGAATCAAAGGATGAATAAAGTCGGTAATTTGAGGGGTAAAATTCTTGATGATTTGAAGAGGGTAAAATAAACCTAACCCTAAAAAGGTTGGGTTTTGATGAATAGAGACGGAGTAATTTAGCTGCAGGGCTTCTTGCCATTGAGAAAACATTACATAGTACAAAAACAAATGTAAACACGGAATTTTAAGGAAGACAGAGAGAGATTGAAATAGAGAAAATTTGAGTGGGTGCAGAATCTAGTAAATCGGATATACCTGGATGGATGGGATGCAGAGGAGAGAAAATGGAGCGAAAAGGATGGTGGGCGTTAACTCAGTAAAACCCTAATGTGCTATGTTTGGATGGGTGGAATAAGAGGGAGAATGGAATGGGTTTATTCCACCGGAATGATGAACGGGCTTTTTGGTTGCATGTTACGTAGGGAATATATTCGTACTGGAATGTTGAGAGGGTCTTAAATGAGTTATTTTATGAAGTTTAATCCTCTAATTTTAGGTCAATTGACAATAATACCCTTGTAAAGATATAATAGGATTTTATTGGTTCTTTATTCAGTCGATCGATTTTGTCCCGAGAGGAGGAGAGCGACGAGGGGAGAAGAAGCGAGATACATCCATGGCTGAGATCGGTACATAATCAATTCACAAATCAATCTAATCACAATTTTATGGCTCCAAGTTAGCATCATGGTAGCTCTAAACTTTCTAATTCACAGGTAATTTCGAAATCCTTTCAAAGATTTGAATTGAATCAAATATATTCCAAATCTCTCTATATTTGTAGTATAATCTCTCTATAATTCTATCATTTGCTGAAACTATCTTAATTAGTGAAGTTCTGAATTTCATGTTTGTCATTCGTATACTTCAAAGACGGGTACCATATATAGGGTACTTGACTGATCGAGATTTCTACCAGTTAGATATATGGAAAATTTGTACTGATTTTATCATCCAAATGTGCTTGTATGTTACTGATGGAGTAGAATCGGCTGGTTTAGGCTTTATGAAACCTCAATCCCAATTGTTTATCTTGTTCGTATAAGTGGCTTGTTATCTTTAATATGGTGTTTTAAAGTGATTTAATCATTTATCTTTTTGTGCATGTTTGTAATTTTTATTATGACATCTACTATTTGATCATCTGTACTGGTGGTAATGTCCTTGCCATATTTCTTGTGGGCAATATATGATATAATTTTGGGTGTTGAGCATAAATGCACAGTTAATGTTTGAATTTAGAATCAAGAGGTGGTATGGTATGTAAATGGTGCTGATGGTATGTAAATGGTAGGTAATAGAGTTTTGTGAATTTATGCCTGAAATGCTAGTATTTTTAATTAAAAATCTATTATCTGGTTATGAAATTTTTGGTGTTAGGTTGAAATTCACATTCCCTTCAATATGTTTGTTCTTAAAAATAAAATTAGAATAAATTCAGTGCTGCTCTGACTTGTTAACAATAGTTTTTTGGTTTTGGCTTTCATCTAATTATTTTAATCTAGTACTCCTGCTCTTTGAAGAATAAATCTATATTTTCGGTTTTAAATGAAAACTGTGCTTCTACATTTTATTGGTTTTAATAAAGTGTTAAAAGAACATGACTAGTTTTGTTTTGTTTTTGCTTCCTTGAACTAAAATATTTTTTAGTTTCCTTCCCTGAAATGTTATATTATGCAGAATAATTTTTACATATATGCACACTTTGCTGCTGCTTTTTTTTCTCTTTTTCTTTCCCCTTGTTCTAAATTGAGTATATCTAATTTGAAATTTAAATTTTCAGAATGGAAGATGCCCATTGCTGCAGCTACTTTATCCCAATTGTTCACGCTATTTCAGTCCAGATGATCTAGCTTCTCTTGATCTATCTATTCCTTCTCTCTGCACCAAGGCAACTCTACGGCTGCTTATTAGCTATTTGTAAAACATGGAAAAAAAATCCTTTGAAAGTTATGCAGCTATGTGGAAATTTAATTTGTTTATATTCTTTGTTTTCTCTCCACATCAGGGTGAAATTTTGAGCTGGATGAGAAAACAAAATCTTCAGAGGTTGATGAAGCTGCTGAAGAGGACAAGAGTGACACTCAGGATATCACTGCCAACTTATGTCCAAGCGCTAGCTAATGAAACTTTGAACTTAAGTGAGGGTGGAAAAAAGGACTCACTTTTACGAAGACGAGAATTGTTGGTCTACAGTGGTCTTGCTGAGGTGTGTTGCTTCAGTATATTAATTACCCACACAGCTTATTAAATATGAATTTATATTTTATATTTATTTGCACTTTTCGTTTTGTTTTGGTTGTTGAGGAGTGTGTATTTGTAGTTTCTAAAATATATAGGTGTAACTTTATTACTTTACTGTTTATTTGTCGCAAATGACTGGTTTTGAGCTTACGTTGGTTTCTGGTATTCATGCAGCACATCTAATTTATTTTTCCATCCACTTGTTGGTGATCTATGCAGAGTCTCATTGCTTGTTGTGAGGAGGCGGGAGAATTACTTCGATCAAATTTTGGAAAAGAGGTCATATATGAGGTGATTATCTTAAGGTAAGGGGGTGTTTGATAAAAATTGAATGAATCTGAATCTGAATGAGCTGAATCTGAATCTGAATCTGAATGAGCTGAATCTGAATGAAAAAAACTGTTTGATAACTGACATATCTTAAATATCTGAATGACATATTTTAATATTTTACCCCTCTGAAAAAATTCAAAGTTGTTGTAAATTTATTTAATATTACATAATATAATAGTTAATATTTTTTTATTATTTTTATTATTATTTTTAATTTTTTTTACTTCATTCAGCCAACCATTCAGACCAAAAATTTGGCCTTAACCATTCAGCCAACGCATCTGACCGATTCAGCCATTCAGACGATTTTTTTTCAAAACAAACGCACTTAATGATTCAGTCACTTACCGATTCAGCCATTCAGACCCATTAAGTTCTAAACAAACAGCCCCTAAATCATTTTTTAGGACTTGCAACTACTTTTCCATGAGGTTGATGCAATTTAATTACAAATTTTAAATTCATGGGTTGCTTGAAATTTGTGGTTGAAACAGTAAAAGCTGCACTACTGGATGTTATATATATGGTATATGAACTAGTAGCTAGCTAGCAATACAAGTACTTGAAGTTGTAGGAGAGTAAATTTGATTTGCAGTGTTTATTTGTGTGGAATTAATTTTCCACACAAATATATAACTTTTTTCTCATGCATCAAATAAATAAGTACAGTGTTAATTGATGTATGCATGACTAACTATTTATAAAGTACTTATTAACATATATTATATTTTGTCACTCGAGAATTTTACCTAATTTGAATATCAATAATTTTCTGTTAAAGTCTTTCGTGTTTCTTCTTTTTCTTCTCCTTTTCCATATTGGGTCAAGGAGGAGTGGAAAATACAACACAAGATTGTGACAGATTGGTTAAGAATTTTGTTTGCTCATTCAAAATGAATAAGAAATAGTAGTACTTGAATATGCTATTTAAAGCAACCATTTTATTCAATTTCATTTCAAGGCAGTGGTTCATTATCTCGTTCGTGTGTACATAGCAGGGTATTTTTGAGTTAACTTCTTCGGAGTTTGGGTTGTTAACACCTAGGATTGCTACACTCTGCAATGGTTCATTAGTTAACTAAAACTGCTATGCTTGCAGTTTTTTTTTTTTACTAATTATTGTGTTTTACTGTTTCTCTTTTTTTAATTGCTGTATTTTACTGTTTTTCTTTTTTTTTTAATTACTGTGTTATCAATCTAGCAGCAAGTCTTCTAGTTTCAAGAAGAGGTAGAGAAAGTCAAGTTTCGATATTGATCCTGAATCTGCCATGGAGAATGCTACTATTCTCGCTGTACAATCAATTTACTAATTTTCTTGGATGGAAGGCTTCATTAAATGAGCAACGCAAGAATCTCAGTAATGCGTTGAGTAATGTGCCTTGTCTAATTGATAGTTAGCGTGTCATATGCAAGCTTGCTCGAGAGGAGGAGTTGATGGTGGTTATTTTAGCCTTCCTACTGAGCTAAAAGAGGGTTTTGTTAAGAATTTATTGAGTAGAGTATTATACTAGTTATTTTATGACATTTAACTATGTTGGTTATTGAATGATGATATTAGGCTTTTGTGTAGGATTTGTTGATGGGATTCATAACTAGTTGGTTAGACATTTTATTAAGTTGTTGGTTGTTGAATGAAGTTATCGGTTATGTTGTTGGATTTATCATCACTTTATAGGGTTTTATGCTTTTTAAGTCATTCTACTATACGTCAACTTACAATTGGGTCACTGAACTTTTTTTTCTTACGGTCAACTCGCTAAACTTTAATTTACTAACAAAAATTTAAATTTTTGTAACAGACGTTAATTTATTGGACGGGAATCTGAGGTGTAAAACGAAGGGTCCCTTCTAATCCTGGCTGGAGATGACCTGTAATGTAGTTTAACACCTAAGCCATTGCCCACCCATAGAAAACTAAGATCCGACCCACCCAATAAAGATCCGATCCACATTTAATAAACCAATCTAAAGCTTTCAATTATCAACAAAACTATATATCCCCAACCTTCAGTGCTTACCAACATCAACGCCTTCAATCACAAAAAAAACAAAATAGATTTCTCGAGCTACTCAAACATTTCAACTTCGAAAAACTCATACGTGGTTAGAAGTAGCAGTGGCCGACAACTGACTGCAGAGATGAGAGGATGCAGCGGGTAACGGCCGACGACGGATGTAGAAGTAACAGGGGCATCAAATAAGAAGGGAGTAGCAACGACTCTTCTTCGCGTCCATTTCTTTCTCTGTTTGAGTCGGAGGTTCACGGTGTGCAGCTTGTAGCTATGGCGAGATCGGATTGTGGTGGTGTTGGAACAAATAATTTTATGTATAATGTGGAGATCTGCATTTGGGTTTCTGTGTGTTTAGGTCTAGGTTTTGTATAATAGACTATTTTATGTAAACATGAAGATCTACATTTAGGCTTCAAAAGATTTTGTTTAATTGGGATACCACCAATTTGATCTATGTATAAATATGCAGATGTATGTCATTGTGTTCTTCTATTTTCTGCAAAGATTTTGACTTTACTTCTTTGGAATAGTAATAGGTTAAATTGTGGGAGTTTGGATCTTGGGTAATTGTTGCAATTATTTGTATCATGAAGATCTGCATTTGCATATTAAAAGGAACACAATCTCTCATCTTCCGATCTGATTTTGAGAAACGAGGAAGAAGATGAGTAAAAGCTTATTAGGGTTATTTTTCTGAGAGTTGAAGACAATGAGGAATAAAAATTAATTTGATATTAATTACAAGAAATATAAATATATTTTTCATTTATTTTCTTGTTTTTGGCAAAGTTTTCTCATTTATATTATTATATTTTTAAATAATTAAACAAAAAATAATTTGATATTAATTACAAAAATAACTAAATATAATTTTCATTTATTTTCTTATTTTTTGACAAACTTTTCTAATTTATATTATTATATTTGTAAATAATTAAACAAAAATTAATTTGATATTAATTACAAAAATAAGTAAAGATATTTTCATTTATTTTCTTATTTTTGGGTTAATTTTTCTAATTTATATAATTATATTTGTAAAGAATTAAATAAAAATTTATTTGATATTAATTACAAAATAATTGAATATATATTTCATTTATTTTCTTGTTTTTTGACAAACTTTTCTAATTTATATTATTATATTTGTAAAGAATTAAATAAAAATTCATTTGATATTATTTATAAAATAATTGAATATATTTTTCATTTATTTTATTATTTTTTTACTAACTTTTCTAATTTATATTATTACATTTGTAAATTTTGCTCCATTTCCACCTAATGAAAGCCACATGGAATTGAGATGTGCCATGTCAAAAATTTTTACACGTATGCAGCTTATGTGGCAAATTCCGTCTAAAGTCAACACACTTAACGGAATAGTAAACTTTTTATTAGTAAACTAAAGTTCAATGAGTTGACTGTAAAAAAAAAAATTCAATGACCCAGTTGTAAGTTGACGTATAGTACAGTGACTTGAAAAATATTTAACCCTCACTTTATATTAAATCGAGGGGCCGTCCGGTACCCTTAATGACCGGTACGTCCGGTACTTTTGATTTTTTTTTAAACCACAATTATAAGAAAAAAAAATAAAAAAAAATAGAGCAAGTTTGAAAAAAAAACTGTAAAAGAAAGTACATTTTTTATTGAAAAAACACTAAACAGTTTACAGTAGAGTGCTCTATTATTTTTTATTTTTTTTCTTCTCATAATTATGGTTAAAAAAAATAGAAGGTACCGGTCGTTAGTACCGGACAATAACTCCGGACCCCCCCCCCCCAACCCCAACCCCAACCCCAACCCCAACCCCTTTATATTGAGTAGAGTGTTATATTAGTTGTTTTAGTTTTATTGGTTGTATTTTATTTTACACTACATATCTTTAGTTTTTATTAATTAAAATAAAGTTAATTCAAGAGAAATAACAAATAATTATAAAAACAAAAGATAAATTATAAGTAAGAACAAAAATTATAAAAAAAATTATATGAGAAATTATAAGTTAGAAAAAAAAGGAATAACAAAAGAATTATAAAAAAAATCTAGAGAAATATGTGTCAAAATTTAAATATAAATTGAATTTAAGATAAATTTAAACATTTGGAGGTATTTATGTCATTTTTTAATTATTTATTTTATTTTTTGATGTATTTCAACCAAACATATATATGAAATATTAAAAAATCATTCATTACCTCCGCTATTCTATTCTCTCATCTATTTTATTCCTCAAATCCAAACGTAGGATAAGAATTTTATTTTACTAGCTAGAGAGATGCTCATTAATTTCAAGATTAGAGATTATTTTCTTTTATCTAAATAAAATTTTAGTTATGTTTTTATTTTCGATTATAACTAAATAAACTGTGGGTGGTCTACTCTAGCACAAGCATTGCATCAATAATTCATATTATATTATTTATTTTAAAATTTGAAATTTTAATTTGAAGGATTAAATAGACATTATCGAAGCTGGAGGATAAATTATATGAAGAATTTTAAAATTTGGGTCTAAGCTGGTGAAGCCTTGCCCTCCGACTTATAATAAGGACAATAATAATAAATGCAGAAATAAACCTAAAATACAAAAATCACAACTACACAACACAAACCTAAATACTTTCATCAAACCCACAAGAGCTTGAAAACAGACCTAACCCACACTTGATAACAAGCCCAAAATTACACCAAATCAAGCCAGTCAGAACTACTTGTAGGTTACCTAGCCACCACAACATGCACTATATCCTCTGCCAGCATAGCCGGACCACCATAAACTCGCAAATCCCAAACAAGAGACAACAAAAAATCAAAGAACTGTAAAATAAGGTCTGTGTAACAAAAATTATAGCTAACCAGGCAACATGTTTCAGTATCAGATTGCTTGTTGGTTTTTAGCCGATAAAGGATGACAGAAAATCAATTGCTATTTAAATATAAAAAGTAGTAGTAACCACTAACAGAAAACTTGTATTGTTGCTATATCTACAAACACAATTTTTTTGGTGAGTACAAAACAAAGTACACGGTAGAATCTATTAGATTTCTGCTCGATAACCCCCAGCTCCAAAATAGTCCCTCCTAGAGCTAGCAATTTGCATGCTTTTCTGATGCTCCAACTTGGGACAATCACGAATACGATGACCGAGTCCACCACAGTACCCACAGCCTTTCACTCCACTTGCATTAGCAAGAGCTTCTGCTTCTTCCATTGGATCACTCAGCTCAGCCAACACCGGAGGTATCCTCTGCTTTGCTTCTTGTAGCAGGTGCTTCAGATCAAGAAGCGTGGTCTCACTTTGATTCTTGTTGATAAATGTAGTTGCTATTCCCGTCTTACCACATCTTCCAGTCCGTCCAATTCTATGAACGTAGTTTTCAATTTCTACTGGCATATCATAGATAATTACATGCTGAATGTCAGGGAAAATCCAAACCCTTTGAGGCAACATCTGTAGCAACCAAGACATCTTTCTTGCATGCTTTGAACATCGAAATGGCATATTCTCTCTCCTCTTGATCCTTACCACCATGAATTGATACTGCCTCAACTGCTTTTAAAAGAAGATACTCATGTATGTCATCAACATCGGTTTTGTTCTCACAAAATACTAAAACAGGAGGTGGAGTCTTTTGCAGGCATTCAAGAAGGTAAACAATTTTTGCCTCTTGCTTAACATACTCAACCTCTTGAATCACATCAAGATTTGCTGCTCCTGCCCTTCCAACATTAACAGTGACAGGTTTAACCAACGCACTTCTAGCAAAATTCTGAATCTTCGTAGGCATGGTAGCAGAGAATAGAAGAGTTTGCCTTTGAGCTTTAAAGTGATCAAACACTTCACGTATGTCATCTTCAAAGCCCAGATCCACTAATCTATCTGCCTCATCCAATGTTAAATACCTGCAATTATCAAGATTCATCTTCTTTTTTGCAAGCATATCCTTCAATCTCCCAGGTGTAGCGACTACAATATGAACACCTTTTTTCACAACATCTAACTGCGAGCGCATATCAACACCGCCAATGCAAAGCAATGGCCTTATTTCTGGATAATTATACTCCCTCATGGATATAAGAAATTCCTCCACAACCTCATAGGTTTGCCTAGCAAGCTCCCGAGATGGACAAACTATCAATCCAAATGGTCCTTCCCCAGGAGCGATTGGCATCATTATCTCTTCTTGCACAGCCATCATGATCAATGGCAACACAAAGACCAATGTCTTCCCAGAACCTGTAAACGCAATCCCGATCATATCCCTCCCTGATAAAATAACAGGAAGCCCTTGAACTTGAATAGGAGTTGGTTGTACAATTCCTTTCTCTGCCAACTTCTTCAAGATGGGCTCGGGAAACCTCATGTCCTTGAAATTCTTAATTGGTGGTGGGATATCTTCACCATCAACAATAATATGCCACTGCTTTCGCATGGCATCACAGGCTTTCATAGACATCCTTCTAATAGGCAATGGTGGCTTCCATCCAGTTGGCAATGGTTCAGAGTATGTTATTCCTTTTGCAAGTTCACGAACCGACATTAAAGTCTTCCGATCGGATAGGTGTTCAATCATCTCTTTCTCTTGTTGTACTATTTGTTCTGTGGGACTAATCTCAGGTTGGTCACGCTTAAGCTGTGATGCCTTAGAAAGCAAGCTAGGTTTAGCTTCAACAACTTTAGGTGCTTCCAATTCATTTTCAAAAGCTGAAGAATTCCCCTTTCTCTGAAGAATATTTTGTGCCTCAATTGCTCTGCGCTTTACAACTGGTACATACTCAACATAATCATCATCATCCACCATTTCCTGCAAGCCCTAAAAGTATGTCAAGGAGTTGAAAAACTGAAAATTTTTATATCTAGAATTACAATTCTATACAATATAGTTCACAAAAATAATGCAAAGGAGGTAGCTCACTGATAGTGAGCCTAGTAACAAGTGTGTGAAGTATAGGTACAAGCTCTAGTACTCCATAAAGGCAATAATTCCTTTTGGACAACCTAAACATAGTCTACTATAGGGTTACCCAGTGTGCAGGGTAAGTGAGGTACTGTGCACCCGCTTGTCTGCCCATTCCAACCGGGTTCCACCGTGTATCCAAAGAATAAAAAAAACAAATCTGGATCAGTCATTTTCCTCACTTCATCAAAAATGATATTGGTAGACCTTCAAGCTCGTTATGCAAGGTTCAATCATTCAAAGCCACCTAGACTAAACAAAACATCAAGATGTGCCTCGGATCCCACGTGATCCCATCTTTCACCCCCTCAATCTTGTTTCTTAACTACATATATTTATGTCCTTTTGCTTTGTGGGTGTAAGCGTGTTCCTTTTAATTCCTTTGGGCATGAATGAGTAGATATTACTACTCCAATTATTACCATTACCAACATCAAAATACCATATCACTAAATCAAAATAGAAAAATTAATAATAAAGATTCCAGCTTAATTAAAGTACCAACACAGTACCAAATAAAATACAATTACATATTTCCTTCAAATCCCAAACCCAGTTCAATTGAAGCCTAATCATACTAAATATATACCAAAATAACTAGGTCTAGCATCAATATATAGCAATAATCAAGCTCTGAGAGGAAAATCTATACCAAACATACAAGAACATGTGTATGTGTATCAATATGTATATACATATATGTATCAATATATATATATATATATATATGGAACCTTCAGAGATGCAAGAGAGAAAGGAGTCTTCTTCGACGACACTGGTAAAGAGACGAAGGAAGGAAGAATTGATTTCGGAAAACAAAACGAAACTGAAAGTAAAGCGAGGAGTTTTGATATTAAAGCCCGCCAAAATTTGGCGCAGCCGACTAAACTAGCCCGCATAAACTAAGGCCCGTTCAAAATGGGTTTTCTGACTCGGCCCAGTCTTGACCCAATTTTAAATTTTTGATTCTTAATAAGTAATTTTTGTTTTTAATTGTATACATTTTTATTGGGTTCTTTACACTATTATACAATAATGAAAGTAATTACAAGATTAGTACATTCACACAATAATTATAAAAAGAGTACAACACAATAACCATATCAGAAGATTCAGTTTCATAGAAATTAAAAAAACGCTAAAATCAAGAAAAAGTTACTGTCATCTACGACAGTTACCAATTCTTTGCAAATGTTCTACGATCGAGCAATCCAAATAAATCGTTCATCCAAATCGAAAAGAGACTGACAATCCAGCCACGGAATTGATCAGTCTATTCAAAATCACGAAAAAAGAAGTCAAAGTAGCCGAATCCCGCAAAGAGGAAATCCAAAACCGACATTCACGAAAAGTTTGAAGAATTTGGAAACCGACATCTTGCTACAGAGACTGAATTTTTTTAAGGCTATTTGGTTACCCACAAAAATAAAAATGGTTACCTTTGTAGGAAGATTTGGCTACCAACTGCACCATATTCAAAATAATTTTATTTTTAAAATGTTATTTATAAGTAACTGATAGCTACATAAATGGAAACTCTTACATGGCATTTCAAATACCATCTGCACTTCTGTTAAAAAAAATTAATCATACCTACATTATCATCACTGTAAGACCCCAACTTTTATGAATAAAGATGAATTTTTTATAAAAATCATTTTTGAATATTATAGAGTGAATTTAATATAATGTTATAGTTGTGGGTAATATTTATAAATTTTACAAAGTATGCAAGTTGTTATATTATATTCGATTGGTCAGGGAATATTTGTTTTAACAGGGAATATTCGTACGACGGCACAATCATTTGTGGACCCACAACGGAATTATTATCGGATTGAGAAAATGACAAAAATATCTTTTTATAAAAATAATGGCGAAAGTTTTACCGTTAAGTGTTGAAACATTCGGTGTTAAAAGTACATTAAAACGCGTGGTTGCATAGTAGCACACGGTATTGATTATTGATGCTTACGTAAGAAGTCACTCAGTTATACTCTATTATTGCTACAGTAATTATTGCATCATATTAATTCAATTATTGTCACAGTATCATCTGTATAATATTTTATATTATTAAATCAATAATTTAGACGACAAAGTTATTAATATTTTTATTTGCACTATTGACGATGTCTAGAAGTTCTGTCAATGAGAGGTTTGGTCATCTAATTGCGCGCCAATAAGGAGAAATCCTTATTAGAAAGCCCCCTCTTTCCTGGGAATGACCTGGTTGTTAAATATTGCGAATTATAATAATAATGATAAATGTTATTAAAAATATTGAGAGAATTTTTATGAAGTGTTTAATGTAAATTTTGTTTATTTTATGGACCCCGATTTATCTATTTTTCAAAATAATCGGTAGAACACTATTTTTATATAATAAAGGTGGGGTCACATGTGGGGCCCACGGAAGGAAATTGAATGTGGGGTGGATGGTGGAGGATTAAATTGAAAGTGATGTGTGTGTGTGTGTATATATATATATATATATATATATATAAAGTATAAAATTTTATTTTATATTGATCATTGAAAAATCTGGCACATGCATGAAAGTTGCTAACTCAGCCCGTGAAAGTTTATCACTGTTGGTCCGTGAAATATTTCTAAATAGTATCCTTCCATTCTCCTATAAATAGGATGTTTAGTTAGAATTGAAAATTACACCAGAATCAGAGAATTCTTCTTTTATAATATTGAACGTATTTCTTTCGAGTTTTAGAAAGCTTTGAGTTTAGAAAATAGTAAAAGTTTTCTTCAAGAATATCCCCGCTATACCAGTTGGAATACTCTTCTTTTCAAGGTAAGGGATGTTATTTTTGTTTAATATTCGCTTGAAATAATATTTTCTTCCATACTCTGTAGTATGTAAGTAATATTATTTCGTTTCAGATTTCGAATTCTATACTCATTTGGTTAAAGTTTTGGCTTCTATACTCCATGAAATTAGTAGAATATCCTTCACATTTGCGCTTCAACCAGTATCTTTTCATGAAAATAGTATTCTGAGCATTCTTGATAAGTTATAACTTTTTCATGCCGGAGTACTATTCACGGGGTTACTATTCTCAAAGTACTATTCATGGGGTACTATTCACTCGAGTACTATTCACCCATGATACTATTCATGATAAAAATTGATTCGTTTTCGGTCCAAATTATTTTTGGTACAATATTATTCTTGAATTTTACTTCACAAAGCAGTATCATGTTGACAATTTGGACGTTATTGATTTCTGGATAAATTAAATTATAAATCTTTAAAAATTTATCCTTGAACTTGTTTTATTGAATTCTTAAATCATTATCATCATCCTCATGTTTATATTATGTTGAAAGTCATTTGTGGCCTGTAGTGTATAGATGGACTTGATATGATTATGACCAGGGATTATTCGGTATAATCATGACCGTAATGTTACAAATGATATGGTAAAAGTCCTCATTGGCCCGTAGTGCATTGATGGACAGTTGTTGGCATGATCATGACCATTGATGAATACACAAATATTCTTGGCCCGTAGTGCATGGATAATTTATGGTCGTGATACTAAAGAATATCCTTGGCCGTAGTGCAGGGGTGATTCGATGATGTTGATTATTTATTAAGCTGAGTTTCAGCGATAAAAGTGATGAAAAATCTTTTAAATCATAGAAGATAGTAGATTTTATGCTCTACTTGACTCTTCTAATGGATTGCTTATTCCTCTGCAGTTAAACTTAATGTTTGTTATATTTTATCAGTTTAACACTGTTAAAGGCTAACGATAAATTATTCTGCATTATCTTAGTCATAATATTTTTATTGGGCTAGTTGAGCTCACCATTTTACTTTCATTGTTCTCTTCAGGAAATGAGAACGTAGCCGGGACTAGTCCTGGGAACGGAGTGACGGTCCAGATGATAGCATTAGTAGCCCTCACTATTCTATGAAATAGTGTGATAATAAATGTATTGAGGACTCCATTTAAGTTGAATATTGTCTAGAAGACAATATTCGTATTAAAACTCTCAGTTTATGTTTTGTCGTATTTTACACGACAGTTGTATTATTAAGTTGTATTTGAATTTTATACCATGTATTTGGCGACTCAAGATGGGTGATGTATACCTGTTTTGGGGGGCGTCACAATCACTATAAAATGATCATTCGGGATATCTCAATGAGATTTATTGGTCACTACATATTGGACAATTGGACACCTGGGTATTACGCTGTCTAATTGGGGTATATTATACATTGGAAATTCGACATACCATAACTGGATACTTTCAAATTAAAATTCAAAAAATAATAAAAATTGGATAAATAATAATGGAATTCCTCAATATGTTCAATGTGTTAAAAATAATCAAAAGGTAAATAGTAACCATCATGAAGAAGTTCTGCCACTCACTAATACCTCTAAAGGAAAAAGTCCAAAAAACTCAATATGAACAAACAATTAATGTCAAACTACTGGTAATAGAATCAAAGACCAATCAGAAGTATCTAAATATATAAGCACTAGTAACCAAAACACAATCAGCAGGTTTTTAAAATCAATTTAATCAACCTCTATATTGTCAAAAAGTACCTAGTAACCAAATATGAATATAACAGTAACCAAACGAAGCAAGGGCGACGACCACAAACGAACCAAACGAGCAGCGACGACTGAAAACTTAGAAATAGAGCGGTGGCGCACTGAACTCGAAACTGAGTTGCTGAAACAGATAAAAGAATGTACCGACGACGAGTGCAGACGAGCGCCGACAAAGACGGAGCGGACAACGGCGGCAACAGGAGATCAACGCCGACATGAATGAAAAGATCGCCGACATAAATTAAAAAGAGAAGAAGAGAAATTTGGTTTTCAAGTTCCCAAATTAGAAAATAAGGGTTTCCAACTAAATAAGCCTTCAGTAAAAAAGAGACAGAAACGACAAAGGGAAAAGACATACAATTCAAATTGTCACAGATTAGGCAACCAACCGGGAACAGTTACCATTGCAGAACTGATTTGTCACATCAGCAACCCATTAAAATACTCAACTAAATTAAAGGGATACCAAAAGCACTAATTTTGTAAATAAAATATTAAAAATATATTAATTCTGTAAATATTTTTTGGATGCATTTTTGTTGTAATTTTTTCTAAAAATATACTAAGAAGCGCAAATAACCCTTTTTATTTTTAACATACAAAATATATTTATATATTTTATTTTCATAATGTTTTGGTGTACTTTTCAGAATTTTTGAAGTAGTTAAATTAAGATTATAACTTTATAGGTGTTAACAAAATGCTCAAAAATCTTAAAGTATTAAGTGTTGAAATTGCGAAATATTGAAAAATTAAAAATAATTAAGATTATTTAGATATTGGTCTTTAAAAATAATATAGTAACCTGTATTTACTGGCGGATCTACTTGGAGGGCGAATGGAGCACAGTCTATGCTCATTTTTTTTATATTAGTATGGTGAGAGGAACAAAAAATAAAATTTAATAAATCTAAAGGGACAAATTTATAAAAAAAAGCTAAGCTTAGAGGGGCAAAAAAACTTAAATTACTACTACTCTAAAAAGAATTAAACATACAATCTATAACGTAATTCAAATTCTCGCTCTCTACCTCGCTAAACTTCAGCTCAAAAAAATTCACCCCTGCTGAGAATAGATACTGGATCTGCCACTACCTGTATTTTTCAAAATAAATAGCAGATTTAATAAAATTAGGTACCATTCATATATTATTTATCTTTACACTTATTACAATAGTTATTATATTTCAATTTATTCTTCAAATTTATATCATCACAAAAAATTTAGTATAAATTTCATTATAATAACATATGTTAAGGTAAATTTATATTATATATAAACAGGCTTATGACTGGACGGGTAAGCAAATGATCAAGTTGAGTTAATATAGAATTGAGTTTAAAAAATAGTGTCCGATTATTGTTCTATTTTCTTGAATAGAGTTAGGGGTGAGTATGATGCGGTTTGAAGTCGAAATCGCATCCGAAACCGCTTAGGTGCGGTTTGATAAATTCAAAACTGTACACGAAACCGCTTATGATTGGTGCGGTGCGGTTTCAATTGTTGCGGTTTCGGTTCCAAAACCAATTGAAACAACAAAAATGTCTACGCCTTTAATAGAATTTAACACAGAGCTCACATCGAGCAATTAACTTAGTATGCACTATATAAAACAGCGGAAACCATATATTCAATAACAAGCAAGAAAATTTATCTAGTTCCCAAAAATTAAAAGTATATAGTGGAGATATAATAAAATTCTATCTTATATATTGCAGGGAGGACTTATAGAATAAAATTCTAACTGTACCTAATTTGAAAAATAATCTATTAGACTATTACTATTATATCGTAGATTTTAACCAATGCATCAAGTGCTCGAACCAACGAATCAAGTGCTCGAACCAACGAATTTGGCCCCTTCAGCTATAAGCCCCTCTAGTAACGCATCAATCAAATTCGAAATTCTAAAACTCAATTGCTTAATTTTTGACTCTATAATCTCTAACCATCTTCGTTCAATTGATGAAAAAATGACAATGCAAGACTGAAGTTTTCTCTAACCATCTTCTTTCAATTGATGAAAAAATGACAATGCAAGACTGAAGTTTTCTCTGAGCGTGTTCAAGTGAAAAGTAAGTTTAAAATTTATTAGAGATAATACATACATACACACACATGGTGCGGTTTCGATTTTATGTGTGTGATTTTGGCTAGTAACCAAACCGAAATCGTAAATTTGGTTATTCAACCCACCTAAAATCGCCACATACGCCGGAACCGTTGGTGCGGTTCGTACGATTTTTGGTGCGGCTTCGGTTCCAATTTGATTACTTACTCAGCCCTAAATAGAGTTCTTGGATTACGCAAGTCGTTTATAAGCTTATTTTAATTTTATTCTATAATAAATAATTTTGATGTCTCTGATATTGAGATCACTTGTGTTAATATCTAATTAAATATAATTAGTTTTTATTTATATGTATTTGTTGATTGATATTAAATAATTTTATTAGTAATAATTAAAATAATTTTATAAAAAATTAGGATCATACAAAATATTTTGATGAAAAATTCATCAAACTAAATTAATTGAAACGATTTGATTTCAATTATATTATTCCTGACTAAATTAATTGGAGGAAAAGTTTAATGAAGGGATCTAAATCCAAAACTTACTAACAAATAACTAAAATTTTCATGTTAATGAACAATATAGTTGTAGGAGTTTGTTTGTAAATCTTTTTCTCCAGGCTGATCATCAGCTAAAAGGCCTCACCCGTTTCAGTTTTTGTTTATTTTTGGAAAATGGGTTCCTACTTTCTTCCCCATAAATAAAAGAATTGCTGATAGTGACCGGCGGCAGGCTATTTGCTGAATCCACAGGTATGAATAATATGTATTGGCGTGCATTCAGTCTACGATTCTGACATTATATTCTGTTCATACGCAATCCTGGATATTAATTATATATGACCACTTGAAGAACCCTAGCTAGTATATTCTTCCTGGGTAAACCTTGTAATATGTTATCTTTAGTATTAATAATGTACTGGAACTATGTGCTCTTAACATTAGATTTATTGACTTTCAATATATAGGTATTACATTTAATCGATTTCATCTAACCGCCTCCACCCTTTTTTGTCCGTTGAGATTATATTATGATTTTGTAGTTATATTAACAGCGGGAAAGAATTCTAGAGTTCTATATGAACTAACTTGGATCCTACCTTTGTTTTTATACAAGCCCTTAATTTTTTATTTGTCTATCAAAACACTGGTCAAAATTTGTTGCATTTCATTGCTTGATAAAAATGCTGAAATTGCTAAGAAGCTTGCTTATTCTGACATAATTTTGCTATCCTATTGATAATGAGCAAGTGTATGATTGTGGTTTCCTTACAATATCATCATTTGCTCTTCTAAAATTAAGTTAATTATAAGACGTTATTAGTATAATGCTTGTGAAGAAGCATATTGATTAGATTAACTCTAATTTATTAACACTGAATACAGATGCCTTGCGGTTAATGCGGTTTTGACCAATTTCATTTCACTCTCACATTAGCTTACCAACTAATTTATTAATTACCAAGTCTAATCCTTAACTCTAATTGTTAATATGATAATTAGTAAACAAATGTCAAGTAATTAAACAAGATTTCATTTTGTGTATATAAAAAGGGGGGGCCTAATCCAGGCTTAGTCCATCAGAAAAGTTCATTTGCTAGCCATGCATTCCTTATACTTGTTAGGAAGCTATTTGCGTCCGAGCAAATTCAGTATAGTTCTTAATCTAGTCTACTCTTTAGATTTGTCTAAATGATCCATTAATTAGATCCTGCTAGTCTGTCCAGTATTTCAAAAAGTTTTGGATCAGAGTATCTCTTTGCCTCCAATTTTTCCCTAGTAAAGAGATACATAGCAGCTGTGGTTGGCAATCTATGTCGAAGATTGGGTGAATCTGCACGCCATAAACTTCACCCAGTAATAAATGCCCATCTTCAGGAAATCCAAAGATCACTTCGTTTCTTACAACCTTTCCTCAATGATGCAGAATGGAAGAGAGAACTCCATGAAGCAGAATGGAGGAGAGGCCGTCAAGTCTACTGCGGAGAAGAAGAGGGAAAACATTATTGCAAGATTTCATACTGGGTTTCACGAGTTGCAGCTCTGGCCACGGAGGTTGAAGATATCATCGTTTCCTATGATTCGCATCTGTGCAACATGAATGCTCCTTCTCTGGACAATAAGTTGCATTATTTCCATTTTTTCCTCACAAGTTTTGACAGTGTTTATGCCAAGATACAAAGGTTCCTGTCCAGAGGCCAGCCCATCACCGCCGCCACCCCAAATGGGGACTCATTCGAATGATCTAGTGCAGAAAAGTACTGGAAACTTCTCATTAGACGATGACCGTGCACCATTATTGAGCTATCCTGCCTCTTCTTATAATGATTCTATTACCAATTGGCCTAATGGCTTCTTGGGGATGGAAATGTTGGAATTACTTCAACGTTTCTCTAACAAGGTGATTGAAGAAATATCCTCAATCAATTCGAATGCTATTTTTATGTATATTGTGTCACAAGTTAGTGGTGATTTTGTGTCAAAGAGTGATTCAGGAAATGACCATTCAAACTATTCTTGAATCAGTAAACTTGATAGGGCTACAGACGGAGGAAAAACAGCTCAAGGATTGGCTGCTGGCGGAGGTAAAAGAAGAGTCTAGTCCTCCGGTGGTTATAGGTGTGACTGGCGTGCCAGGAATTGGCAAGACTACCTTAGTAGCTGCAATTTATGATCGTGTTAAGCAAAATTTTGATTGTCATGCTTGGGTCTTTGTTTCTCCAAATCTCAACTCCACAAACTTCCTGCGAGATGTGTTGAGGGGTATCCTGAAAAGCATGTCTGTGATGGTGCCAAACAACACGGATTCACTTGATGAAGAAACCTTGAAAGAGACGATCCGCCGGATTTTGACGGGGAGGAAGCTTCTGCTAGTCTTGGATGATGTTCTAACACATGATAAGGAAGTAGTGTTTGATTATGTAAAATTACTTGCTCTGCCTCAAAACTGCAAAGCAAAAATAATTTGTACATCCCAAAAAAATTCAGCTGATTATAAGCATGCTGTTGATCTTCAGCGACTAACTCCACAAAATGCTTTCAACCTTCTCCGGAAGCGTGCCTGCTTAGGCCTTGAAGGAACCATGTTTTGGCCTTCTTTACAATCAGAAAGTGAGGACGATTTTGAATGTATGCGACGGTTTCCCGCTCGCTATTGCAACAGTGGCAGGCATGCTTCAACGAAACAAATGAAAAGTCAAGAATGGAACAAAGTACACCAGAAGCTCAAGGAAGCTCACTATGTTCCGTTAAGCTTCATATCATTATGCTATGCTGATCTGAGTCCAGTGCTCAAGAGCTGCTTTTTGTATGCTTCCTCATTTCCCTCTCAATATGAGATCTCGTGTTAAAGGTTGCAAAGGCTGTGGATTTCAGAGGGCTTCATACAAACTGCTGCTAACTTGACACTGGAGGAGGCTGCTAAGCTTCAATTGGACGAGCTCATCCAAAGGAACATGATTCAATGTTGCCAGGCTGGGTACAGATGGGGGTGTTGAAACATGTCGAGTACTTGGTCCAATATACGCTCTTACAAGGTGTCAACAAGATCAATACTTTAGTACAATACTTGACGGTACTGGTGATAATGAGTTCATAGAGAGACCTCATCGTCTTTTCCTGCATGCTAAGAGCAGCAGTATTACTAGCCTCATGGATCATAACGACAAGCTAAACTTTAGCAGATTGAAATCATTTCTTGAAATATCCAAGCTCAATATTGTAGACCAGCCTCTATTATTCAAATTCAAACTACTATCCTTGCTGGAAATTCAGGAACTACCTGGTGACACCTTGCCTAATGCAATAGGAGATCTTGTTCTACTGTGCTACATGTCTCTGAGGGGTACAAAGCTAAAAAATTTACCCTTATCCATCAAGAAGTTGCAGAGGTTAGAGACCTTAGACATTAGGGACACCTTTGTGAGGGACTTGCCAGCAGGCTTAGAAAGCTTGGCAATGTTAAGGCACCTTCTTCTTGCAGGGTCATATAGTGATACGGAGGTAAATCTCATCGAGGAGGTTAATCTTTTGAAGAATCTTCAAACAATTTCTGGATTGAAACTTACAGAGGACATCGCAAAAGGACTACAACACCTTCCTCAACTCCAAAATTAGTTATCAGCAAGGTGAAGTTAAAAGTATCCATTCAGTGTATCTTTTTGAATCGATTGACCAATTGAAGTTCCTCCGTTCCTTAACCATAAAATGCGCAAGGGAACAGAAAATGATAGACATGATTTCATGCAAGCAATGTGAAAATCTGGAGAAGCTAAGGTTCGGAGGTCCTGCTCATAATTTGCTCCATTTGGTTTCTAAGTTGCATGCTCTCAAGTATCTGTACTTATCGGACAACATGCTGACTGATGATCCCTTCTCATCCCTCGAGTATCTTCCCACCTAATCCTCCTCTCATTGTGCAATACATATGATGGAGAAAATATACAATTTGGCACAAGAGGATTTCTGAAGCTAAAGAAACTATCAATTCTCCAATGTAGAAACCTCAAACAGTGGACAAAGATAAAGGATGGAGCAATGGGAAATCTTTGATGTGATAAAAATATGTACTGCAAGTGCACAGTGTCAAATTGAAGAACTGACAAGTACAGGTCGAACCCACAGAGACTAGATTAATTCTTTAATATATCCTTAATTAATATTTTAGGCAAATTAGAAAAAATGGTGGAGAAGATTTTTTAACTAAATTATGCAAACTATTAATTAATAATGAAAACTATTAATGAGAAAAGATACCTAGGAATTAGAATCTACCAAATAAAATAGGGACTAAATCCTACAAAATAAAATAAAACATATTAATTTAATAAACTAATATAATTAAAAGGACAAAATTAGGGATAATAAAATATATGAATTACGTGTCTATCAAATACCCCCATACCTAGCTTTTGCTCGTCCTCGAGTAAAATAAAAAAATAAAAATAAAACAAAAATTACAATACCCCATTTTCGTAGGAAACACGATTGCACTTAGCATGTGTAACAAGCCTTTAAACCCCAAGGTTACCCCAAGTGGACGAGTTGTGTCTCGTGAGGGTTTGCAGTGAATATACCCACAAAATTTAAAAATATTTTTGGGTTCAACAAATTATGAAATTGAAAGAAAACTTCTAAATATTTATGGGCATTATACATAAGCAAGATTAAATTCAAAATCACACTTTCACCTTATCAAAAATACTCGATCTTCATTTTAGACACCATCCTTCATTAAATCAATTTCATGTAATGCATGCATGTGTATGTGATGTAACTCTTAGTAGGAATTTTTATCATGAAAATCAAGCAAACTCTTTTTTTTTTTTTTTTTTTTTTTTTTTTTTCTTTGTCTTTCTTTTTTTCTTCTTTTTCTCCATTTTTTTTATTCTTAACTTGTGCAATGTCTCATTTTCTTAGGCTTTTCAGAGTTACCCATGTAGAGCGAGCGTTGGACCAATGACTCCCAAACCAGATGGTTTTAGGGCACTAGGTGTAGAGACACCCCTAAGGATTTACTAACTCGAGTAACAAAGGCCACAAAATTAGACTAGTCAAGCTGCTTTTATCCATCATACTTTTCAGCGTGAATATCGATGCTTCCCAAGGCTTGGATACCCAGTTATTTCGTTTAATGGACATTGAAGCAGTTATTTATTTTTTTTTTATTTTTTTTTCAACTTTTTTCAACTTCATTTTTTTCATTCTTTCTTCTTTTCTTTTCTTCTTTTTTTTGAAATTACTCGAATCATGGTTTATACCCCACAACTAAGAATTAGTGCAAACGTTAAGTGTAAAAATACTTGTGAAATCAATTTTAAATCCAGATGGTGTTTTGAACTAAGATTTTGTATTTTATCAACAATTCAAGAGTTCTAAATCTTTCAATCTCACTCATGCGTTTTGCTCCACCAACACTTATTAGAATTAATTCAATTCATAAAAAGTCAAACAATTTTTTTTTTATATTTTAAATATTTTTTTTTGTGTTTTTTTTTCGTAAAAAGAAAAAAAAAAAATCTAATACAAACAAACTCCCCCCATACCTAAATCATGCATTGTCCTCAATGTATGCAAATGAAGAAAAGAGAACAAAGATATGAAAGAATTTTACCTTGTATGCGGGGCATTTGTTCTGCAAGAAGATGTGGTGAGAAAGAAAACAAATGTACATATCTACAAATATTATGCATCCTAAAAACTATGCGTCTGTAAATGATCAATGATACAAACAAGCAACCTAAAGTGGATTTCGTATGATTTTCAGGAGGTCTGGGTAATTGGAAATAGTTAGAATTTTCAACAGAAGAGCAATTGTGAGCATACCCGACTGATTCTTTTAAAATTGAGTCACGAAATGATAACGAAAAATGATAGTTCCTTTTGAAAAATTCTAACTTCGTAAAATCTATCCAAACTTGCCATCCAAATTTGTTACAAAGGGGCACTAAAACATTTTCATCCTTTTGAATAATTGTTATACCAAGATGTTTAGAGACCACTGGACTATCACATGCATTATTTGAAATGGGAGATATGATCTCATTATCTAAACATGGAAGATTATCATTGTCCACAACCTTTGGTTCATTTGTTAAATCATATTTAGTGTTTCTGGAAGACGCTTCGGATGGACCCATGGTAGACATAAAATGATCATAAGAGGATTTAAGGTCAATTTGATTCTCTTGAAAATGCTCAAAATGCGTCAAACTTGATTCAATTATAGGTTTCAATTTAGAGTATGATTTTTTGACTGTTGAGTCCAACATCTCATTGACCTCATTCAAGTATTCAATTTCATCCCAATTTTGACCAAAATGATTTAGACAAAAGTTAACAATTTCATCTTCCCCCGTAAGTTCATTTCCCGACATTTTCTGAATCATGTTCACTTCAACGGACTGATCAAACAAATCACTAGGTTGCTCTCCCACATTAAACACATTTAAGTCAATTGTCATGTTTCCAAATGTCAATTTCATTAGTCCATTTCTACAATTAATTAATGCATTAGAGGTCGCTAGAAATGGTCTACCTAAAATGACAGGAATGTGACCCTTGGGATTGACAACAGGTTGGGTTTCAAGAACAACAAAATAAACAGGGAATATAAAATTGCCAATCTTAATAAGTACATCTTCAACTATTCCTTTTGGCACTTTAATGGAACGGTCAGCTAGTTGGAGTGTGACACTTGTCTTTTTCAACTCTCCTAAGCCTAAGGTTTCATACACAGAAAATGGTAACAGGTTCACACTAGCTCCTAAATCGAGCAAAGCCTTTTCAATTAATGTGTCACCTATGATGCATGAAATAGTAGGACAACCGGGGTCCTTATATTTCACAGGGACTTGACATGACAAGATAGAACTCACATGGGCTGTTAGAAAAGCTTTCTTAGGAACATGAGTGGTTCTTTTATGTGTGCACAAATCTTTTAGACATTTAGCATATGAGGGAACTTGTTGAATGGCATCTAGAAGAGGAATGTTAATTTTCACTTGTTTGAACACTTCTAGAATTTTGTCCAACTGGGTCGACTGCTTGTTTGAAATAAGTCTTTGAGGGAATGGAGCTTTTGGTTTGAAGACTTTTTAGTTGACTCATAAGGTGTGGTTGAATCAGGTTTTGAAACATGATTAGTGGATGGGCCTTCTGACTCAGAGTTTGTGGGATTTTCAGGCTGGGTTGACTTTGAAGATGGATCGTTAGATTCAACATTTAATTTTTTCTCTTCTTCATTATCAATTCTAGCATGATTGTTAAAATAATTTCTAGACCCTAAAGAAATTACAGAATTTACATGATTGACTTGGTTGTTTTCAAGTGAATTAACATGATAAGGTTTTTGAGTAGGGGCTGAAAATTTTGGATTGGTCTCGGGTTGACTAGGAAGTTTACCCTTCTCTCTTTCACTAACTGCAGTGGCCAATTGACTCATTTGGATCTCTAAGCGAGAAATGGCTTGGGTAGTGCTTTGCATGAAATTATTGAAATTATTATGAGATTTCATTAAAGTTTCTATGCTCTTCTCTAAAACGTTAAGTCTCTTCTCACTTTCATTAGAAAAACCTGGTGGACCATATTGGGTTGTTGAACTTGAATTTTGGTATGAACCAGGGTTTGGCTTTTGGTAAGGTTGAAAAGATTGATTTGGAGACTGATTGACCTGATTTGAAGAATTATTTGGGTAGGGTCCTTGGTTCCATGCAAAATTAGGATGATTCCTCCAACCAGGATTATAAGTGGGTGCAAATGGGTCATTCCTAGGTCGTTGAAACATTGCATTGACTTGTTCATATTCTTCAAATTGGGTTATGACTCTAGGACATTCCTCAATCGCATGGCTTGGTGAATTACACTTTAGACATAAAGGTGTAGGTGTTGAGACTTGATTCACGTGTGATCCCCTAGTTTCTAAATCTTCAAGTCTTTTAAGTACACCAACCAACTTAACTTCTGTAGCAATTGAATTGTCAATTGTATGAACACCCCTAGATGAACTAGGTTTATCGGTCTCTCGGGTGGTTTCCCATTGCATGGTTTTTTCTGCTAAGTCTTCTAAAAACTCCCAAGCTTTTTCCTCATCATTATTCAAAAAATCCCCTTGACACATTGACTCTAACATTGTTTTAGTGGGATAGTCTAAACCTTCGTAAGCTATTTGACACAATCTCCATTTCTCAATTCCGTGGTGTGGGCACTGGGATAACAAATTTTTAAATCTATCAAAATATTTCCAAAAGGACTCTTTTTCAAGTTGGCAAAATTGATGAATTGCAGTCCGAATTTTAGCAGTTTTATGATTTGGAAAATATTTTTTTAGAAATGTAACAACAAATCCCTCCTAGGTTGATATGGAATTATTTGGTAGGCTATATAACCATTTTTTTGCATTATCTTTTAAAGCAAATGTTATAAATCTTAGCCTAATTGAGTCATCGGACAGTTGTTGAATTTTCATTAAGGCACAAACTTCCTCAAATTCCTGAATAAATAAATATGCATCTTCTATCCCCGTAAACTTAGGTAACATATTTATAAAATGTGGCTTAAGTTCAAAATTATTACCAGTTACCGGTGGTAGACTAATACATGAAGGTTGGGCAGAGCGGGAAGGATAACATCGATCCCTTAAAGAAACAGTTTGGGCACCCTCCATTTTTGTTAAAGTGAGATCTTTTAAAGTGAAATCCGAAAAATTAAGTTTTCTCACTAATCGTGATGTTTCGTCCCAAATCCACACTTTTTGCATACACTACTCAACAAATAAGCAGATAAGCACAAAAAAAGAAAATAAAAAAAAAATTAAAATTAAAATTTAAAAAAAAAAAAAAAATTTACTTCTAAGGTTAACCTAAATAAAATCTAGACAGCTCCTAACTGTTCCAAGTTACACCGCAAGGTCCACCAAATTCGAAATTAATCACACCACTAGCCAGGTAAGTGTAAGAAAGGTGGGAGTCTCTCCGTAGAAACGGTGACTAATTGAATAACCACACAATCTTTAGGCGTATACCTTTTGAACCACTTGCCTAGACACCAGTAGTTTGATTAATTTAAAATTCAGACTCCTCTTGGAGTTTCTTGTCCTAATTGAGCTCGAGAGTCCTAGGGGTCAACGTCTACTTGATTTTATTAGGTCATGGTCAAGCACAATGTAAATTGGGTTGTTTGTGGGCCAAGGAAGGGTGATGAAATCCCCACCTTATCTTGTTACAGGTTGTGCCCTTAATGTTAGATTAAAGATGAAAATGCACAAATACAAAAAAAACTATAAACAAATAAAATGTCCTAAAACTATGTGAATTACGAAAGAAGGAGAAATTTTGACGTACCTCAATCCTCCAGCAATCACCACAGTTTATATTTGACAAAAATTAAAAAATAAAAATAAAACCTAACAGGATGTGCTCTACGTGAGTGAATGCATGAATGCGAAAAAAAAAATATATAAAAAAAAACTAAACTACTATTTTTTTTATTTTTTTATTTAAAAAAAAATATGGAGATACGAAGTACCGAAGAAAGCACAGCAACAAAATCTTTATCTTTTCGTTTCTTCGATCCGCTTCAATAATCCTGAAAAAAAAATGAGTTAAAACTAATTCGAATAAATAAAAATTAAAGAATAAATAAAAATTAATTCTAGTCCCCGGCAACGGCGCCAAAAACTTGATGTGATAAAAATATGTACTGCAAGTGCACAGTGTCAAATTGAAGAACTGGCAAGTACAGGTCGAACCCACAGAGACTAGATTAATTCTTTAATATATCCTTAATTAATATTTTAGGCAAATTAGAAAAAATGGTGGAGAAGATTTTTTAACTAAATTATGCAAACTATTAATTAATAATGAAAACTATTAATGAGAAAAGATACCTAGGAATTAGAATCTACCAAATATTAACATAATAAATAATTTCTTATTTTCTAAATCAATTCCCAAATTATTTCCCCTTCCCTTTAAAAATAATGATTCATATAATTAATATGGGCAAGCATAAGTTATGAAAAATTCACAGATTAACTATAACTTATCAAAACCTCGCAATCAATATAAAAATCATATGCAATTTATGCGGAGGAAAATATGAAGGTGAAAATAATTAGGCATTAATTTAGGAACGGAAAGAAAATATAGTTATGAAATATTTAGTTTCATCATAATCCTAGGTATTAGAAATTTAGCTAGCCATGGAATTAAAAATAAATAATATTAGTACTACTATTCGCATGAAATAAGAACAATAATTAAAAAGAGAATTTCTATAATATAAATAAAAGAAAGTTACAAATACTCCCTGACAGTATGTTCCACACGTGATTGGAATAAGAGAAACGACAAACTCTAAATATCTTACTCCCTCCTACACTAGTGAAAAACTGAGAAAAAGAAAATAACAAGTGGTGCATTTTTCTCTCAAACAAGAGGCCTATTTATAGGGAAAATAACTTTGAACCCTAATTTAGATTCATTGAACTTGGACACTTTGATCATTCCCTTTCCATGTAGAATTCAACTTTCTAGTAGCAATCAACTTCAAAAAGATCTTCTAGATAGACTTTTCTTTCTCTTGTTGGATTTGAATTGCACTAAGATTGTTCCACCTCTTTCCTTCTCCTTGTAGGATTCTTCTTGGACAATCCTTATATGAATAAGAGCATTAAATATAGCTTGATCACCAAGATTTTGACTTTATTGCAACAACTATTAAATCCTACAAAATAAAATAAAACATATTAATTTAATAAACTAATATAATTAAAATGACAAAATTAGGGATAATAAAATATATGAATTACGTGTCTATCAAATCTTCAAATGTCCAAAACTTTTAGGGCCACCATATGGAAACCACTTATATTTGGTTTTAACACAACTTTCTATTTGATTAATCATTAACAGTGCACAATTAAATTTTGTTTTTGACAAAATTAGGACTAACAATATCAAATCTTGATAAGTCATTTTTGACCTACCACCAGTTCGAGGGATAATATTCGCACGAATAAGCTTGTGAATGACACTATTTAGTGGAGTTGTCTCAAGAACTGTTGGCAAAGAGACCAACTCAACTGTGGGACAATATTTAACAATTCTCAATTGTTGCAAAACAAAACTATTTCCATTGACTCTACTTTGCTAGATGCTTTGTTTGACATACCTTGTTCTGGCTCTTCCCCATTCACTCTAAAAAGGCCATTAGAATTTGAAAACCTTTTTGCAACAATTGAGAATTGTTAAAGGAGATAATGATATAGTGACTTGAATATATCTCAGATCGGTTCTCTGATGATTTTTAAATGAAATAAGAGATACCTGTTAGTAATAAAATCTCAATCTTCTATAAAATCTAACAGATAAGATTATATATATATATATATATATATATATATATATATATATATATATATATATATATATATATATATATATAAGGGTAATGATCCATAGCATATATTTGCTATGGATAAAAAAATGACAAATAACATCCCAATCTTCCAATACATTTATTAACGACTGGGATTTAAAAAAACAACCCAACATCCGCTAGACATACTAGCGAACTTCATTATAATATTTTTTGCACGATAATAAGCCCCATAACACCAACTGAGCGAAGGTCTGACAATTTTTTAAAAGGTCTGCTAGAATACCAACGGATGACAGCTGAAGCAACTATGAAGCAACATGTAGGCAACACAGAATTTGACTCCATCAATCCATATACAAATACATTATCATACTATCTTTATACCTAATTCTCCAATTTCTCTTAAACCCTATCAATGTAGGACTTGAACTCTTACTTCAAAACTGGTGCAAAGGTAAAGGATCAGTAGCAACGACAAAGGCTTCCACGACGCTTGGTACGCTGACATCATAATTCGCCCCTTAAGTCAAAATCAAAACCCAAGCGCAAGATACTTGTTCAGTACAAGACCCTGATAGCCGACAAGCCCCAGATGAAGCCGCTCCGAGGAGAGCTGGATGTGGTGAAATTGAGGTCGTCGGCGCCTCGAGAACGATGTTGGAGTTTTAAGTTCAACGAAGAGATGGATGCATACTACAATGATGGGTGGTGGGAAGGAGTGATCACCGAAGTGCATTTGGAGGATAATAAGTTCTCTGTGTTCTTTAGATCAACGAAGGAGCAGATGGAATTCAGGCCTGAATGGGTCAATGGTAAATGGGTGCCACCTGTTGAAGAGAAGGTATGAGGATTTTTTTTCCTCAGGGTTTATGTGAACGAGGTGTTTTTTTAACTGCCGACTTGGTGTTATGGGGTTATTATAGTCTAAAAAATATTATAATGCAGTTCGCTAGTATGTCTAGCGGATGTTGGGTTTTTTTTAATCTCAGCCGTTGATAAATGTATTGGAAGGTAGAGATGCTATTTGCCATTTTTTTATCCATAGTAAATATATGCTATGTATTATTAACTATATGTTATGGATCATTGCCCTATATAATCAATAATACATAGCATCTATTTGCTATAGAATAAAAATTACCTTTGATAACAACTATCAATGACCTGGATTAAAAAGCACATCTCACTGTCCACTAGAATTTCTAGCGCACATGACATATATACCCCTAATTAGGTCAATTCTAGCGGATGGATGAATGATTTGTCGTTCTTCAACTTAATTGTGTGATGTGATTGATAAGAAAATAAGTTTCATAAGTGTGGTCAAAGCTTCATAGGACAAATCAACTTCTTCAACTTCAGTTGCAAAAGCAACCAAGTCTTAATCTCACATTACCATGATAGCTATGATAGTCTAATTTCAAAGTCTTTGATCTATGTCGTCTAGGTGCATAGAATCCATCATTAACGTACCTCTCAACCTCTCTTAGAACATCTCCAGTAGATGAACTATCTGCTGGACTATATTTAGTCCATATGACATCAGCAACTGTCCTTTAGTATTCAATCTTTCCAGCAGATGGACTATCCTGTGGACTATCTATCCCGTAGACTATAATATAAAAATATTAAAATAATCAATGAATTCAAGAAAACTCCAATGAATTCCGAGGAGAGCTGGATGTGGTGCAATTGAGGTCGTCGGTGCCTCGAGAACGGTGTTGGAGTTTTAAGTTCAGCGAAGAGGTGGATGCATACCATAATGATGGGTGGTGGGAGGGAGTGATCACCGAAGTGCATTTGGAGGATAATAAGTTCTCTGTGTTCTTTAGATCAACGAGGGAGCAGATGGAATTCGGGCGTGAATGGGTCAATGGTAAATGGGTGCCACCTATTGAAGAGGAGGTATGAGGATTTTTTTTCCTTAGGGTTTATATGAACAAGGTGTTTTTTTAACTGCTGACTTGGTGTTATGAGGTTATTATAGTCTAAAAATTATTATAATGCAGTCCGCTAGTATGTCTAGCGGATGTTGGGTTGTTTTTTTTTTAATCTCAACCGTTGATAAATGTATTGGAAGGTAGAGATGCTATTTGCCATTTTTTATATCCATAGTAAATATATGCTATGTATTATTGACTATATGCTATGGATCATTGCCCTATATAATCAATAATACATAACATCTATTTGCTATAGAATAAAAATTACCTTTGATAACAACTATCAATGACCTGAATTAAAAAACCCATCTCACCGTCCACTAGAATTTCTAGCGGACATGACAATTATACCCCTAATTAGGTCAATTCTAGCGGATGGATTAATGATTTGCCGTTCTTCAACTTAATTGTGTGATGTGATTGATAAGAGAAATAAGTTTCATACGTATGGTCAAAGCTTCACAGGACAAATCAACTTTTTCAACTTCAGTTGCAAAAGCAACCAAGTCTTAATCTCACATTACCATGATAGCCATGATAGTCTAATTTCAAAGTCTTTGATCTATGTCGTCTAGGTGCATAGAATCCATCATTAACGTACCTCTCAACCTCTCTTAGAGCATCTCCAGCAGATGGACTATCTGCTGGACTATATTTAGTCCATATGACATCAACAACTGTCCTTTAGTATTCAATCTTTCCAGCAGATGGACTATCCTGTGGACTTCCCGTGGACTATAATATAAAAATATTAAAATAATCAATGAATTCAAAAAAACTCCAATGAATTTCGAGGAGAGCTGGATGTGTTGCAATTGAGGCCATCGGCGCCTCGAGAACAGTGTTGGAGTTTTAAGTTCAGCGAAGAGGTGGATTCATACCACAATGATGGGTGGTGGAAGGGAGTGACCACCGAAGTGCATTTGGAGGATAATAAGTTCTCTGTGTTCTTTAGATCAACGAGGGAGCAGATGGAATTCGGGCGTGAATGGGTCAATGGTAAATGGGCGCCACCCATTGAAGAGGAAGTATGAGGAATTTTTTCCTCAGGGTTTATGTGAACGAGGTATTTTTTTAACTGCTGACTTGGTGTTATGGGGTTATTATAGTCTAAAAAATATTATAATGCAGTCCGCTAGTATGTCTAGCGGATGTTGGGTTGTTTTTTTTTAATCTCAGCCGTTGATAAATGTATTGGAAGGTAGATATGCTATTTGCCATTTCTATCCATAGTAAATATATGCTATGTATTATTGACTATATGCTATGGATCATTACCCTATATAATCAATAATACATAGCATCTATTTGCTATAGAATAAATTACCTTTGATAACAACTATCAATGACTTGGATTAAAAAGCCCATCTCACTGTCCACTAGAATTTCTAGCGGACATGACAATTATACCCCTAATTAGGTCAATTTTAGCGGATGGATTAATGATTTGCCGTTCTTCAACTTAATTGTGTGATGTGATTGATAAGAAAATAAGTTTCATAAGTACGGTCAAAGTTTCACAGGACAAATCAACTTTTTCAACTTCAGTTGCAAAAGCAACCAAGTCTTAATCTCACCTTACCATGATAGCCATGATAGTCTAATTTCAAAGTCTTTGATCTATGTCGTCTAGGTGCATAGAATCCATCATTAATGTACCTCTCAACCTCTCTTAGAGCATCTCCAGCAGATGGACTATCTGCTGGACTATATTTAGTCCGTATGACATCAGCAACTATCGTTTAGTATTCAATCTTTCCAGCAGATGGACTATCCCATGGACTATAATATAAAAATATAAAAATATTAAAATAATCAATGAATCAAAAAAACTTCAACGACTATATTTTAACGGCCATATTCCAACGACCATATTCCAACGGCTATATTTTAAAGAACAAATAACATCTATAAATATAAGGCACATCTAGTCCTCATATTCACTCATCTTAACTTCAGTCTTCCAGTCAAATAAGTTATTTTAAACATGTCTCGTCAATTCGAATTAGCTATGTTGTACATAGATGAAGAAGAAGATGAAGAAGTATATGGACAATTTTTAGGCATGGAGGCTATTAAAGAAGAACAACAAAATGTCAATAGGCATACATCACATTATCGTGGTTCTGTGCAAGGTCGTATTACTGATCGTGGTAGACATGAAGGTCATAATCGACTTTTTCGTGATTATTTTGCTGAACATCCTACATACCCCCCTCCCGTATCTATTTCAGAGAAGGTTTAGAATGCGGCACCCGCTTTTCCTCTGAATCCAAATAGCAGTTGAAGCGTATGATTCATACTTCATCCAAAAAATGAATGCTGCAGGACAACTCGGTTTATCTTCTCTACAAAAGATAATTGCCTCAATGCGGATGCTTGCCTATGGTGTTTCAACGGATTCCATTGATGATTATGTGCGGATCGGTGAAAGCACGACTATATAGAGTCTTAAAAGGTTTGTAAAAGCAGTCATTTCAATTTTTGGTGATGAATATCTGAGATCCCCCAATAGTAATGACATCGTTAGATTGCTATCAAAAGTTGAAGAACGTGGTTTTCTTGGGATGTTAGGGAGCATCGACTGCATGCATTGGAAATGGAAGAATTGTCTGGTTGCATGGCATGGTATGTATTCTGAACATGTGCATGAATCAACAATTATTTTAGAAGCGGTGGCTTCATACGATCTTTGGATATGACATGCATTTTTTGGATTACCAGGCTCTCATAATGATATTAACGTTTTTGAGAAATCATCTATCTTCTCTGTTCTTGCTGAAGGTCGTGTTCCACCAGTGAACTACTCAATTAATGGAAATGAGTACACAATGGAATATTACCTTACTGATGGTATATATCCCCCATGGGCAACATTTGTTAAAACCATTTCGGCACCTCGGAGAAATAAAAGAAAACTATTTGCTAAGATTCAAGAGGCGCTTAGAAAGGATGTTGAGCGAGCATTTGGGACACTACAAGTACGTTTTGCGATAGTTCGTGGTCCTGCACGATTTTGGGATCAAACAACACTAAAAAAATTATGACTGCATGCATAATATTACATAATATGATCTTTGAAGATGAACGATATGAAAATTAAGAACCAACAACCTACGATACATGTGACACCCCCAAAATAGGTATACATCACCCATTCTGAGTTGTCAACACACGGTTCAGAATCAACTACAACTTTATTATTACAACATGTAAACTATGAGTTTAAATACAGATATTGCCATCAAGACAATATCCACATACAAATAAATCCCCATCATAATTATTGATACATTTTTTTTACAAAAATGGTGAGGACTACTAAATAACTCTCCCTAGAACCTTCATTCCATACCCCGACTCGTACTCGCTATATTCTCGCCTCCTGAGAAGAAAAATGGAACAAAAAGGAAAAAGGGTGAGCTCAACTAGCCCAGTAAAGAATATTATGACTAAGATAATATAAAACAAATTATCGTTAGTCTTCAACAGGGAAAAATCTGATAGAATACAATAGACAACAAATGTTAAATCAATATTTGCAGCGGAAAATATTAATTCATAGAAGAGTTACGTAGAGAATGAAATCTACTAATATCTATGAATTTAACAGTCCATCATCAATATTTTTATCCCTGTAACACCAATCAATATATATCTGGAATCATATATTCATCCTTGCACTACAGGCCAAGGACATTCATCAGTTGGTCATGTTCATCTAAACACCTGTTCATCTTTGCACTACGGGCCAAAGATATTCATCAGAAATCATTCATCTTTGCACTACAGGCCAAAGATATTCATCATAAATCATTCATCTTTGCACTACAGGCCAAAGATATTCAATAATATCATCATTTAAGACTGAGGATAATGAAAAATATTTTTAAAGAAACGAATCCAGTGAAACAAAATGACAAGGATTAAGGATTAAGGACTCGTACTTTGTTTTATTCACGACCAAAAATACCTCAAAAATAATCATAGTGGTGTAAAATTCAAGAATGATCAAAACATGGATACAATCAAAACTAGTATCCGAAATAGATATTTTAGACAAAAAGAAGAAATTTCATTTTTCGGTGAATAGTGCCGTATTCGTGAGTAGTATCGTATACGTGAATAGTGTCGTATACGTGAATAATAACTCCGACACCAAAAGATAGTAATTTCACAAAAAAAAACATCTTCACGCTTCGTGAATAGTACTCGTGAATAGTAACTCGTGAATAGTAACTCATGAATAGTAACTCGTGAATAGTAACTCATGAATAGTAACCCCGACATGAAAAAGTTCCAAATTTGATAAAAAGTTCCAACCAACATTTCAACATAATGATATTGAAGAAATAATATCATTTGAGAAGAAAATAACATCCCTTACCTCGGAAGATCAGTACTTCTAGTTGAAACACCGGATATAGGCTATGACTTGAACTTTCACCGTATAGCAATACTCAAAGTATACTCAAATTACTCACAAGAATACGCTCGATAATATAGAGAGAGAAAACTTCAGTTTCTGGTGTGATTTTCAATTCTAACCTAAGCACCTATTTATAGGAAATTGCTTAGAACACCAAAGCAGAAAATTTAATATAATAATAATATATATATATATATAAATTTTCTTACGCACACTAAGTAAGATTCAAATATCAGCTAGCCATCAATAGTCAACTTTATCACAAAAAACGTTTTTCATAATTATTTAATTTAAAACTCCAAAAAAATCATAATTAATTAATCCAAACTTCAATAATTCATAATAAATAGCTCCTTTGTCAGAAAAATTCGAATCTCGCGAGTTTTTATAGGAAATTCAATTCTGCACAACTTTGCAGAAGGAAGTTTTTCCAAATTCCAAACAGAAGTTGATCAAAATTCATAAACGGGCGATTTTACAGGCTATAATCAAATTTCAGTCAATAAATGGGGTCCACCGACATGTTTAACATGTTTTAAATATTTTTGGTAACAAAAATACTCCTCCTCCACATATACTCATATATCCCACATTCATCGTAAAAATATCACCGTTAATATATTATTAAAATAATATATTTAAATGAATTATTTTATCAGAAAAAGATAAAATATTAATTTTCAACAATTGTCACATTAAAATTTTCTCCATCTATATCCACATAAAATCAATATTTTCCTCATCATATAAATCAATAATTTAATTATTCACAAATAATATTACAGAATCACAATACTGACAACCAGGCCGTTCCCAGGAAAGAGGGGGCTTTCCAATAAGAATTTCTTCTTACTGGCGCGCAATTAGGTGACCAAACCTCTCCTTAGACAGAACTTTCTAGACATTGCCAATAATGTTATCTAATAATATTATTCAGATAATATGAATTATTGCTTCGATAATGAAAAATACTGTGTAATGACAATTATTGAAACAACAGCAATATAAAAATATCAACGCCACAGTTATTGAACCAATATAATAAAATACTGAATAATAATTACTGTAACCATTATTGAGTAGTGCCTTCTTACGTAAGAGTCAATAATTGGTGCAATACCGTGTGCTACTGTGCAACAACACGTATTACCGTGTTTTAACCACCGGGTATTCCAACAGTGTAAACGGTAACAACTACGCCGTTATTTTTAACAACTTATATTTGTCGTTTTCTTCCTCCAATCGCTTTCCGTTATGGGCCCACACATGGCTGCGCCGTCGTACGAATATTCCCCAACAGTACGAATATTCCACGACCAAACGAATATTCCCCGACAACAATGAATATTTTATATTATTTTGAAATATTTACGTATTTTACCCATAACTATCCACATTAATCACATCAACCCTTACTATTTCAAAATAATAATTAGAGGAAATTAAATTTCATTTATTAATTATTTGGGGTCTTACAACCTCCCCTCCTTATGAAATTTCGTCCTCGAAATTGACATACGTACCTGGTGTTTCGAAAAGGTGAGGATACCTCGCTTTCATTTCCGTTTCCAACTCCCAGGTCATTTCTTCTATAGCATGATTTCTCCACAAAACTTTAACTTGTGGTATTACCTTCGTGCGTAGGACATGCTCCTTCCTATCCAAGATCTTGACAGGTACCTCCTCATACGTTAAGTCTTCGGCTATCTCGTCCGGTTCTAACTCAATGACATGGTTCGGGTCTTTCACATATTTACGAAGCACAGATATATGAAAAACATTATGAACACGAGACATACTTGGAGGTAACGCGAGTCTATAGGCTACATTTCCTACTCGGTCAAGAATTTGAAATGGACCAATAAATCGTGGATTGAGCTTTCCTCTTTTCCCGAATCTTGTAACTCCCTTCCATGGGGCAACACGCAACAATACATGATCCCCAACACTAAATTCCACGTCCTTTCGATGAAGATCCGCATAACTCTTTTGTCGATCTTGTGCCGTTTGTATACGTTGTCGAATCATTTGGATCTTTTCGGTAGTCATACGTACTAACTCGGGTCCCAACAATGTTGCTTTACCCACCTCATCCCAACATATTGGAGAGCGACACTTTCGTCCATATAATGCTTCAAATGGAGCTACACCTATACTTGCTTGATAACTGTTGTTGTACGAGAATTCCACCAATGGTAAATACTTATCCCAACTGCCCTTGAAATCTAGGACACATAGTCTTAATAGATCTTCAAGCGTTTGAATAGTCCTCTCTGATTGTCCGTCCGTTTGAGGATGGTATGCCGAACTGAATCGCAAATCCGTGCCCATAGCTTTTTGCAAGCTAACCCAAAATCTTGAAGTGAATCTTGGGTCACGATCCGAAACTATGGATACTGGCATGCCATGCAATCTCACAATCTCATTTACATACATTTGAGCAAGACGTTCAAGGGAATAAGTCTCCCGTATCGGCAAGAAATGAGCAGACTTGGTTAATCTATCAACAATAACCCAAATAGCATTGATGCCTTGAGAAACCGTGGGAAGACCCGTAACGAAATCCATAGTAATATGTTCCCACTTCCATTTCGGAATCTCAAGTGGTTGCAATGGTCCCTTAGGCACTTGATGCTCCGCCTTTACACGTTGACAAGTTAAACATGTTGAGATAAACTTTGCAATCTCTCTCTTCATATTGTTCCACCAAAATGTATGTCGAAGATCACAATACATTTTGGTACTTCCAGGATGGATTGCAAATGGTGTATTGTGTGCCTCCATCATGATCTTATACTTTAAATCAGAGTCGTTAGGAACACAAAGTCTGGAGTGGACTCGAAGTATTCCCTCTTCATCGATTCTCGCTTCTGGAATAGCACCTTCTTGTACTTTCTTCTTCATATGCATCAACTCCGGATCGGTGGCTTGAGCAACCTTAACTTTTTCTATTAAAGTTGGCTCTATGCGTATACTTGACATCATCGCACTCATTCCTGCATATGATCTTCTACTCAATGCGTCAGCTACCACGTTTGCTTTTCCAGGATGGTATTGAATAGTGTGGTCGTAATCTTTTAATAGCTCGAGCCAACGTCGCTGCCGCATGTTGAGTTCTTTTTGAGTGAAGAAATATTTGAGGCTTTTATGGTCTGAATATATCTCCACTTTCTCCCCATATAGATAGTGCCTCCATATCTTTAGCGCGAAAACGACTGCTGCCAACTCTAGATCATGAGTAGGATAATTCCTCTCATACTCTTTAAGTTGTCGCGAGGCATAGGCTATGACTTTCCCATGTTGCATGAGAACACATCCTAACCCTTTGCCCGAAGCATCGCTATAGATAACAAATCCATCCGTACCAGATGGTATTGTTAGAACAGGTGCCGAAATAAGTCTCCTCTTAAGCTCTTGGAAACTCTTCTCGCATTCTTCGCTCCAAACGAATTTTGTATCCTTCCGAGTTAGCTGGGTTAATGGAGTAGCGATTCGAGAAAACCCTTCCACGAATCTCCGATAATAACCAGCTAAGCCAAGAAAGCTACGAACTTCAGTCACCGTCTTCGGTTGCTCCCAACTCTGTATTGCTTCAATCTTCGCCGGGTCAACAGATACTCCATGTTTTGACACCACATGCCCAAGAAATGCTACTTCCTCAAGCCAGAACTCGCATTTCTTTAACTTGGCATATAGCTTGTTTTCACGAAGCCTTTGGAGTACCAGCTTCAAATGGTGCTCATGATCTTCACGGCTTTTGGAATATATGAGGATGTCATCAATAAAGACAACAACAAATTGGTCTAAATAATCCTTGAATACTCGGTTCATCATATCCATGAAAGCCGCAGGAGCATTAGTCAATCCGAAAGACATGACTAAAAATTCATAATGCCCATACCGAGTTCTGAAGGCAGTCTTTGGAATATCCTCAGTTCAAATTTTCAGCTGATGATATCCAGAACGAAGATCGATTTTTGAAAAGAATTGTGCTCCTTGTAACTGGTCAAACAAGTCATCAATACGAGGTAGAGGATACCTATTCTTGATAGTGACATGGTTCAATTCCCGATAGTCAATACAAAGTCGCATACTCCCGTCTTTCTTCTTTACGAATAAAACAGGAGCACCCCAAGGAGATGTACTAGGACGAATGAAACCGATGTCCAACAATTCCTGTAGTTGGACCTTTAACTCCTGAAGTTCAATAGGAGCCATTCGATATGGGGTTTTAGAAATGGGCTTTGTACCAGGTTCAAGATCAATAAAGAATTCAACTTCTCATTCTGGGGGTAGACCGGGAAGTTCTTCAGGAAATACGTCAGGAAAGTCAATAACAACAGGAATATTATTCAATTTTGACGTGTATTTATTTAAATCCATAACATGGGCTAAGAAAGCTTGACATCCGTTTTTCAATAAACGAATAGCTTTATAATTAGATATGACAGTGATTGATTTTAATGGTTTAGTTGCCTGAATTCGAACAACAGGTTGATTAGGAATATGAAAACTAACAACCTTACGAAAACAATCAATTTTGGCATGATGAGTTGTTAACCAATCAATCCCTAAAATCACATCAAAAGCAAGTATCTTTAAAGAGATAAGGTCAACAGGTAAGGTGATGGTGCCAACTTGAATCAAACAAGATTTATAAACAGTGGATGTGATGAAAGTTTCTCCTAAAGGAGTTTCCACAGATAGGTCAAAGTCTAATTTCCCCGGAGTCAAGTTTAAACGTTGAGCACAAGTAGGAGAGATAAATGAATGGGTAGCACCGGTATCAAGTAAGGTATAAACTTCGCAAGAATTTATAAATAGCTTACCCGTGATCACCTCGTTTGGGTTCCTCATATTTTGACCAGTCACAACAAACGCTCTTCCAGGAACCGTTGACTTTGACTTTTCTGGGACAGTCTTTTGAGTCATCGTCCCCGCTGGAATTGATTTCGCTACCGTACAATCTCGAGCGATATGTCCTTCCTTTCCACAATTATAGCATAACTTGAACTGTTGTGGGCAGTTTGGACTGATATGTCCCTCTTTTCCACATTTGTAGCATACGACCGGTGGTCGTTCCCCTCCCTTGGAACCAGTTGCTGCTGGTGCTGCCATTTTCACATTGTCATTGTTGAATCTCCTCTTTTTAAAATCTCCTCTTGACTCGCTTCTTCTATTTTCGTGGCTATAATTACCACCAGAGTGGTTACCATTTTTGTCCGTCTTTTTCTTTCTCCACTGGTTATTGTTGTTTTGCTGACTGCTATCTCCAGTATGATCCTGATTGTGGTACCTCGGTTGACCGTACTCGTTATCTCGCTCCAACAATTGAGCCCTGTTAACAACATCTGAATAAAGAGAAAATTTATGAGAGATGAGATATTGTCGTATGCCGGGTTTCAAACCTCTCAGAAACATCCGCGTCATACGTTCCTCATTCTCCACCAAATGAGGTGCAAACCTGGATAACTCTGCAAACTTTGCCTCGTACTGAGACACCGTCATGTTATTTTGTTCTAATCTGATGAACTCCACTTCCTTCATATGACGAACACTTTCAGGAAAGTATTTGTCATTAAATAGTTTTTGAAACGTCTCCCAAGACATGCTGAGTGCGGATGGATGGGTACGCTTCACAGACTCCCACCAGTAGTCTGCCTCGCCACGGAACATAAAGGTGGCGAACGGAACCTTCTGCTCCTCCGTGCATCCCAAGACATCGAATATCTTGGTAATTTGCTTGACCCACGTTTCCGCTATGATCGGATCTGGCTTTCCCTTAAATTCTGGTGGTCCCAACTCTTTGAACTGCTTGGCTGTGACAACTCGTGAATTGCTATCATTTCCTCCTGTATTTTGAACACGAGTCTCCCTCGTCTGATTTTGCATGAACTGTAAAAAGCTTCTAAATACTGCGTCGTTCATCGTCTGATCAGTGGTGTTGTTCACAGGAGGAACATTGCCAGCCTGTTGCACGTTCTCCTCATTGGTAAGTACAGGCATCTCCACGGTCTCATTAACTCCACTGTTAACATTCTCGGTTGCCATTCTTAAATACTGCCATAAAACAATGGTTAAATAAGCAATTCAATATATCACATACTATCCCTATATACTGACCAACTAACAAATAAGCTTAGGTAGGACACACTAGCGAAGGAATTATTCGTCTCTCCCCTCCTAGTTCTATTCCCCGATCTCCGCCAGAGATCATATCCCTAAGCTCTGATACCAACTGTGACACCCCCAAAATAGGTATACATCACCCATTCTGAGTTGTCAACACACGGTTCAGAATCAACTACAACTTTATTATTACAATATGTAAACTATGAGTTTAAATACAGATATTGCCATCAAGACAATATCCACATACAAATAAATCCCCATCATAATTATTGATACATTTTTTTTACAAAAATGGTGAGGACTACTAAATAACTCTCCCTAGAACCTTCATTCCATACCCCGACTCGTACTCGCTATATTCTCGCCTCCTGAGAAGAAAAATGGAACAAAAAGGAAAAAGGGTGAGCTCAACTAGCCCAGTAAAGAATATTATGACTAAGATAATATAAAACAAATTATCGTTAGTCTTCAACAGGGAAAAATCTGATAGAATACAATAGACAACAAATGTTAAATCAATATTTGCAGCGGAAAATATTAATTCATAGAAGAGTTACGTAGAGAATGAAATCTACTAATATCTATGAATTTAACAGTCCATCATCAATATTTTTATCCCTGTAACACCAATCAATATATATCTGGAATCATATATTCATCCTTGCACTACAGGCCAAGGACATTCATCAGTTGGTCATGTTCATCTAAACACCTGTTCATCTTTGCACTACGGGCCAAAGATATTCATCAGAAATCATTCATCTTTGCACTACAGGCCAAAGATATTCATCATAAATCATTCATCTTTGCACTACAGGCCAAAGATATTCAATAATATCATCATTTAAGACTGAGGATAATGAAAAATATTTTTAAAGAAACGAATCCAGTGAAACAAAATGACAAGGATTAAGGATTAAGGACTCGTACTTTGTTTTATTCACGACCAAAAATACCTCAAAAATAATCATAGTGGTGTAAAATTCAAGAATGATCAAAACATGGATACAATCAAAACTAGTATCCGAAATAGATATTTTAGACAAAAAGAAGAAATTTCATTTTTCGGTGAATAGTGCCGTATTCGTGAGTAGTATCGTATACGTGAATAGTGTCGTATACGTGAATAATAACTCCGACACCAAAAGATAGTAATTTCACAAAAAAAAACATCTTCACGCTTCGTGAATAGTACTCGTGAATAGTAACTCGTGAATAGTAACTCATGAATAGTAACTCGTGAATAGTAACTCATGAATAGTAACCCCGACATGAAAAAGTTCCAAATTTGATAAAAAGTTCCAATCAACATTTCAACATAATGATATTGAAGAAATAATATCATTTGAGAAGAAAATAACATCCCTTACCTCGGAAGATCAGTACTTCTAGTTGAAACACCGGATATAGGCTATGACTTGAACTTTCACCGTATAGCAATACTCAAAGTATACTCAAATTACTCACAAGAATACGCTCGATAATATAGAGAGAGAAAACTTCAGTTTCTGGTGTGATTTTCAATTCTAACCTAAGCACCTATTTATAGGAAATTGCTTAGAACACCAAAGCAGAAAATTTAATATAATAATAATATATATATATATATAAATTTTCTTACGCACACTAAGTAAGATTCAAATATCAGCTAGCCATCAATAGTCAACTTTATCACAAAAAACGTTTTTCATAATTATTTAATTTAAAACTCCAAAAAAATCATAATTAATTAATCCAAACTTCAATAATTCATAATAAATAGCTCCTTTGTCAGAAAAATTCGAATCTCGCGAGTTTTTATAGGAAATTCAATTCTGCACAACTTTGCAGAAGGAAGTTTTTCCAAATTCCAAACAGAAGTTGATCAAAATTCATAAACGGGCGATTTTACAGGCTATAATCAAATTTCAGTCAATAAATGGGGTCCACCGACATGTTTAACATGTTTTAAATATTTTTGGTAACAAAAATACTCCTCCTCCACATATACTCATATATCCCACATTCATCGTAAAAATATCACCGTTAATATATTATTAAAATAATATATTTAAATGAATTATTTTATCAGAAAAAGATAAAATATTAATTTTCAACAATTGTCACATTAAAATTTTCTCCATCTATATCCACATAAAATCAATATTTTCCTCATCATATAAATCAATAATTTAATTATTCACAAATAATATTACAGAATCACAATACTGACAACCAGGCCGTTCCCAGGAAAGAGGGGGCTTTCCAATAAGAATTTCTTCTTACTGGCGCGCAATTAGGTGACCAAACCTCTCCTTAGACAGAACTTTCTAGACATTGCCAATAATGTTATCTAATAATATTATTCAGATAATATGAATTATTGCTTCGATAATGAAAAATACTGTGTAATGACAATTATTGAAACAACAGCAATATAAAAATATCAACGCCACAGTTATTGAACCAATATAATAAAATACTGAACAATAATTACTGTAACCATTATTGAGTAGTGCCTTCTTACGTAAGAGTCAATAATTGGTGCAATACCGTGTGCTACTGTGCAACAACACGTATTACCGTGTTTTAACCACCGGGTATTCCAACAGTGTAAACGGTAACAACTACGCCGTTATTTTTAACAACTTATATTTGTCGTTTTCTTCCTCCAATCGCTTTCCGTTATGGGCCCACACATGGCTGCGCCGTCGTACGAATATTCCCCAACAGTACGAATATTCCACGACCAAACGAATATTCCCCGACAACAATGAATATTTTATATTATTTTGAAATATTTACGTATTTTACCCATAACTATCCACATTAATCACATCAACCCTTACTATTTCAAAATAATAATTAGAGGAAATTAAATTTCATTTATTAATTATTTGGGGTCTTACAATACACATGGTGAGATTTCAACTGTAGAAGTGTCTTATACGCGTACCCCATAATTACTTGAATTCATTAAAGCAAATCATCGCATAAGGGATAAACAAGTTCATTCTAAACTGCAAGAAGATATTATTCAACACTTGTGGTCATTACATGGCGGAGCGTAATCCATTACATTCTACTACAATAATAAGCAAATTATGATTCTCTAACAATAAGCAAGTCAACTACTATATGTAACTCTTTTAATGATTTCTTTCTTGCGTTGTTTGTAATATTCAGCTACTTTAGGATCCATGTTAGCGGTGTCAATCATCATGATCCTTTCATCCTCTTGTGCTTTCATTATATTCAACTTCTCTTGCTCTTGAAAATATATTATGTCCATGTTCTCTTGTCTCTTTTGTTGGTTCAATTTCATCTGATGCTAGAACTTCTCAAACCTCAACTCCATAGGTGTACTAGTATCACCGATTCCTTTGCCCGTTTTAAATAATGCTTTCGAAGCCTTTCTTCCCATTGACATCTCTAATCCTGCAGAGATTGTATCTTCAATACCACCGTCTTCACCTAAACTTACTTCTTCTAAGGTTGATGGAGAAGATGCTGCTGGACTTGACTTTCTAGTACTTTTCTATTTTTTTTTCACTATTATTTGTTCTCCATTTCGGTGCATCCTTTAATATTCTTCAACAATGCATAGATCCAAATGGTTGGTTTTGCATACTTTTGAACATCTCTAATGCTTGACATATCTATTGAAAAATTATTTACAAAGTATTAAATATAAAATATAAGAATAAAACTTAATAAAATGTTACATGAAAAAAATTTGAAATACCTTATCTTGTTCACCTACACCGCTTTAGTTGCATTCTTTCAATTGAAGCATAATATCCACAAAATTTGTTCACCGCAAGTTGAATTATTGACTAACGTTTCGTCAAAGCAGTAGAATTGCGTTCAGAATCAAAATTTTTGTATTCATGGAAGTATTCGTGAACTCTTTCTCAATATCTTCCATGTTTTTGATCGTTTCCTTGAATTGGATCCATACTTACATTAAGCCAACCGGAAACAAGAAGGACATCTTCTTCAATTATGTAAATTCCCTTTCGCCATGTTTTTTTATTGGACTCATGGTATATACATCAGTTTGAATTGAAAATTCATCCAACAAATTTGGATCATCAAGTGATAATCCTTCAGATAATAATGAAGAATAATACATCGGAGGACAATGATTTTCCATCTAAAAAATAAATTAAAGAGATATTATCAATAAAAACAAAAATGAAATATAATAAAAATACAAACTATTATTAACAAAATACTTACAACTGGTAAATGTTGGAGTAGTTGATTGAAAGATGTAAAATGAATTGAATTATTGTACATATTTATAGATTTTCCAATTACCCTGTCAATTTCTATCCGTTGGTATTTTTTTATTACCGTTTTGATTTTTTATTTCTATCCGTTGTATTCTATCTGTTGGGACTTGGGAAACACTTCGTCTTCTTCTTCACTTTCACAGAGCTTCATCTCCTTCTTCAGAGCTTCATCTCTTTCTTCTTTTTCTTCATTCTCTCTCCCATTTAATTATATTAAATTTATAGTCCATAAAATTTTCGTTCCTTGATTTAGTCTTTTTGGGTTGCCGGAAAAGTAGCTCGACTAAATATAGTCCATCTGCTAGAGTAAAATATGTCTTCCTAAACTAAATATAGTCTAGGATTTTCACAACACTGGCCCACTAGAGTTGCTCTTAGAGATCGAAATTTGTGTTCAGTCATTGACAGATGGATTTTTTTAATTGTCCGACTCGTTGATGGATTGACGGGGCCATAATTATTCATTTTAAATTTTAATCCCATTTGCTAGTATTTTTAGCATAAGATTTTTTTTTAATCCTAGCAGTTGATAATTGCTATGGAAGATAGAGATATTATTTAGTTGCATTCTTTCAATTGAAGCATAATATCCACAAAATTTGTTCACCGCAAGTTGAATTATTGACTAACGTTTCGTCAAAGCAGTAGAATTGCGTTCAGAATCAAAATTTTTGTATTCATGGAAGTATTCGTGAACTCTTTCTCAATATCTTCCATGTTTCTGATCGTTTTCTTGAATTGGATCCATACTTACATTAAGCCAACCGGAAACAAGAAGGACATCTTCTTCAATTATGTAATTCCCTTTCGCCATGTTTTTTTATTGGACTCATGGTACATCAGTTTGAATTGAAAATTCATCCAACAAATTTGGATCATCAAGTGATAAACCTTCAGATAATAATGAAGAATAATACATCGGAGGACCATGATTTTCCATCTAAAAAATAAATTAAAGAGATATTATCAATAAAAACAAAAATGAAATATAATAAAAATACAAACTATTATTAACAAAATACTTACAACTGGTAAATGTTGGAGTAGTTGATTGAGAGATGTAAAATAAATTGAATTATTGTATATATTTATAGATTTTCCAATTACCCTGTCAATTTCTATCTGTTGGTATTTTTTATTACCGTTTTGATTTTTTATTTCTATTCGTTGTATCCTATCCGTTGGGACTTGGGAAACGCTTCGTCTTCTTCTTCACTTTCATAGACCTTCATCTCCTTCTTCAGAGCTTCATCTTCTTCTTCAATAGATAGCTTCATCTCTTTGTTCTTTTTCTTCATCCTCTCTCCCATTTAATTATATTAAATTTATAGTCCATAAAATTTTCGTTCCTTGATTTAGTCTTTTTAGATTGCCGGAAAATTAGCTCGACTAAATATAGTCCATCTGCTAGAGTAAAATATGTCTTCCTAAACTAAATATAGTCTAGGATTTTCACAACTCTGACCCGCTAGAGTTGCTCTTAGAGATCGAAATTTGTGTTCAGTCATTGACAGATGGATTTTTTTAATTGTCCGACTCGTTGATGGATTGATGGGGCCATAATTATTCATTTTAAATTTTAATCCCATTTGCTAGTATTTTTAGCAGATGGCGAAGATTTTTTTTTTAATCCTAGCAGTTGATAATTGCTATGGAAGATAGAGAAATTATTTGTCAATTTTTAATTCTATAATAAATAGATGTTATGAATTATTGCCTATATATTCACACAGAAGTACAATATTTTCACAAGCTTCTCCTCACAAGAAGAGCTAAATAGGTCCTACATTTATATGCTAGTAACTTTTTAAAAATATCAAATATTTATGTAAAAATATTAGTTCTCGAAAGAAGTGAAAAAATAATTCATTATTGTACGCAAGTCCAGTTACAGTCTTTGACTTGGCATCAATTTTAATATTAAGATCAATTCATGCAAACTGGCAATGACCCAATTTAAATCAACTTCAGTATTGCATCACAATGTCGCGGTGTTGAGCCCAAATATAGGCAGTGTTTACTGTTTAGGCTTTATTATGCACATCTGTTAATTGGCTAATCCACCCTACTATATTGAGTTTCTGGTAGAACTCTGGCACGCCTGCATTCACAAGAACTATGTAACACTAATATATGGCATTATGACTACAACACATAACCTAAAGCTATATATTTGGCCTAACTCTAAGGTACCCCATGCATGTAGCAAGATTTTTAGTAGTGAGTACCATGCATGCATAACCTAAAGCTAAAGCTATATATTTGGCCTTCAATTATGCATGCATAACCTAAAGCTAAAGCTATATATTTCGTCTAACTCTGAAGTAGTACCCCATGCATGCATAACCTAAAGCTATATATTTGGCCTTCAATTATGGATATACAAATCACCAGTAACACAAATTTTTTTATTAATGAAGGACCAGCTTGCATTCATGATCAATGTGGCCGGAACCAGGAATTTTTTCCAGTAAAAACAGATTTTAATTAATTTTTTTTTTAAGTTAAATAATTTTTTTTAAACCAATCATAATTATATTTACAAATTGCTATAAATATTCATAATGCAAACTAAAAAACAAATTTTAAATAAAAAAGCATTTAGATACAATTTAGAATCTTATTTCAGTTACTTGTCATAATTCAATTTGAATGATTCCCCAAATGCTCAAAGTCTCAAACCAAATTTATTTTCTATATTCAAACAAAATCATGAATTAATTTCAAACTATAAACTAGTTTTGGTATCTTTTTATAAGTTTCAAATAAGTTTTACTTGAAATAAGAGAAACAAACCATCCAAAATTTATACTCAGAACACCAAAAATTATACAGGGTCCATTAACTAAATGCAAGGAAGTAAAGTGATTATAACAACTAGAAATAAGGGGATGCTAATTAAAGGCTTAAAGTCATTTTTCATTCCCATTTCCCATTATAAAATAAAGCAAAATTATTGTAAGCTATCACAATACAAGACATAAATTACTTGACCAAAATGATCGTATTTTCATTTGAATATCAAACAACTCATAAACAAAAACGCAATCAGATCAAACAAACAGTAACTACAGTCAACTAAATCAATAACAAAAAAAATTCAAACTTGAATCAAAGAATCTCTCACAGTTCACACGCTGATGAACATTCAAAATCAAAAACTAAACACAAAATACTTCTTACCAAACCTTAAAACTAAGAAGATTTTTGTACTTGTATTCAGAATTGGTTTATGAAATTTTTTGTGTTCTCTTCAAATTTAACTCTTTCATTAATTTGCCATCTTGAATTTATTAATTTACATATCTGTACTGCCCCTATACCTATGAAAAAAATTCTTACAGAGGGCAAGCTGCCCCTTATATGTATCCGCACCTGGTCATCTCCCAAGATTGTGATCAACTGATTTTGCAAAACTTTGTTGATAATGTCGTGACAATATTTATACTATCAAAGTAAATACATATATTTATAAACAATTTTGCACTTATTCTAAAGATATTCTTTTAATTCAGCAACAATATTTGCAAAAGCCGAATAGATAATTAATACATCGATTAATTAGAAAGGGAAAAGAAAAAAACAGGTTGTAATGAAGGAGTACCTAACTAATTAAAACGATTAGGACTACTCGTGAAGTTGTGATCACATCAAATTAATTAGAACCTTAGCTTAGTTACACGCAGGCCAAGTTCATGTTAGGTCTTAATTGGCTATCCAGTATCCATGCAGTATATATACAATAACTGACTGAACAAATGTAGGCGTCTATTTAAGTTGGATATGGACTTCACGTGTCTAGCTAGCTACTAGATGGAGTAGATAGATAGTTCCGTCGTCAACTTTGGACCAAATTTTATGGTTTTCCACGTTCACCAAATTAATCACTTCAACCATAGGAACATGCCAAGCTCTCCGGCCGGCTTGATAAACGAATTAAATAGATAGATATTTAATTGAAATTAAAGCCCTAGCCTTTGCATTCAATATCGTTGAACTGGATGAGGGGTCACTTATCGTTCTCTCTTTAAATTAAGTTATGAAATAATTCTTTCTTTCTCTTGTTACTTGTGTTGCATTTGCGTGTACATACATAGTCCCGATTCATAATAAATGGTGTTTATTTATTTTTATATAAAGAATTAACGATCACGATTTGAAAATATTGAAAACTTTTCATAACATTTTGTTGTTGTGGGTCAAGTCCTTCTCTATAACATTGTGTTGCGATAGGAGAGTGGTGTTCTTAAATCGTGACCACTAAATCTTAAAATGAAATGTGTAAAATTTGATGCATATGAAAGGTATTACAAGCACTATATAACATACATTGATCACCAGAAAGGATCAAGAGTAGAATTCTTAAGTAGTAGAATGCCATAAATAATAGAATTTTATCAAAACGACGTAGTTTTGATAAGACGCGGTGACATTTTTGTAAATACTCGGTGGCATGGTATTTACAAAAATGCCACCGTGTCTTATCAAAACTACGTCGTTTTGATAAAGTTCTATTATTTAAGAGAGTTCTACTACTTAAGAGGTCTACTCTTGATCCTGTTTGCATTGATCACGTGCATATATATATATATATAGTCCTTACCCTTTATCTAACATACCTTGCATATTCCTCTTTAGCGATGGACCAAACGACGGTTCAGTCCGTCGCTATATATAGAACCGTCGTCTTAATTAGTTTTTAGTGACGGATCGAACCGTTGTCTGGTCCATCGCTAAAGGGAGTATGAAAGGTATGTGGATAAATGATATGTTGTTGATCCGTCCTATATATGGAAAAATTTCAGTTCCATAAAATATTAAATATTTTTTTTTAGTTGTTTTAAAAAAAAAAAACCAAAAAAATCAAAAAAAAAAAAGTCCGCATTTTAACAAAATGCGGACTCCCTTACCTGATCCTGTCTGTATATATATATATATATATATATATATATATATATATATATATATATATATATATATATATATATAGTCCGGATCTTAAACTTACCCTTTATCTAACATACCTTGCATATTCCTCTTTAGCGATAGACCAAACGATCCGTCGCTATATATAGAACCGTCGTCTTAATTAGTTTTTAGTGACGGATCGAACCATTGTCTGGTCCATCGCTAAAGGGAGTATGCAAGGTATGTTGGATAAATGATATGTTGTTGATCCTTCCTATATATATATATACACATCATTCAACTACTTTTTAATTATGTGTTTGGCGATAAGAATCAATTGATGACAATAACGATTGTGCATGGGTTTTAGATAATTGATTTGCTTACATAGGAGTTGTGGTCCAAAGAGAGAATGGGGTGCGAGTTGAAATAAATACAAGCAAACGTGTATCTGGTTAATTTATATGATTCCGATATGTATACATTCTTTGCTTCTTCCCATTAAACGTCGCGGTTGTGAATTTATATCTTTATATACGATGCATTTGGCCGACTAGTTAGGACCGCCTTTCCCTTTCGGGATGAGAATATAACTACTACAATTCTAGATAATTGTAATTTTATCTTATTGTTACATTAGGATTAGGATAGAGTAAATTTTTATATTATGAGATAATTATTCAAGCATTTGTATTATTTGAAAACTCTCCAAACTCATGTGTATATATTAGGATGCTGTACTCTTATTTGATATATAATAAAATACCAACGTTTATTAGTTTTGTTAGAGATAAACCTTTCTATTTCACTTGCAACACTATATATATATACATTATCTTAATTCTAAACTTAATCCTGTAATATTGAATTGTATATATGGTTTTTAATTTTATAAATTTTAATAATTTGACACGATTTGGAAAGCTAAAAATGACCCAAATGTTGAACGGTTGAAGGTCATATATATGGCCATAAGGTGAGTGATCCATGACTAATGTTCGTCGGGATCACTATTACAACTAGTACATCCCTAACAGTCCACAGCAAGATCCAACGAGTCAAAAAAGAAATGATGGATAAAGGCCCTTCCGCTTTAATTAATCTTTGTATTTCGTTTTAAATTATTAATTAAAAATAAAAGGAGGGAGTGCGTATGTGTGTATATATACACATATGTGTGTGTGAAAGAGAGAGATTTTTTATTTGGTAAGTAAACTAAACATATACTACTACTATAATTATCTCTTAAACTCACTGAAATTATGCCTTTTGATCTGTGAACCAGTAACTAGTTCTAAGTATGCTTATTAGTTGGGTTTCAGTGCAAAACTTATTGCAAGGAGTTTTGAAAGAATTCAAGGAAATGGTTGTATATATGCATTTTAAAATACAAGTGAGACTATATACCTCATAGCTGATTATTTTGGTGCGTTGTCTTATCAATTGTGATTTTTGAAACAACTTGTTTTTAATTTTTTTTCCTTTTTTCTTTTGGCTTTGTTATGCTTTGGTGAGGTGGTAGTGAGACTGAAAGGAATAATAAATTAAATTAGAAGCAAAATAATAGAAATCACTTTAATATTTAACATTATATAATATATAATTATACAGAATCTACAACCTGATAAGTGCCAAAATCAAGTTTAGTATGCAGTTCGTGATTTGTTTTTCCAGAAATTTTAATTTTGATGTGGGTTTTGTATTTCTGTTCGTGTAGCTTGATTTTTGGTACGGTATGGCGTCCTTCTGCCCTAATATATTTTCTTTTAAGCTATCTTATGTTTTGAGATTTCGTACAGTCTAGGTCCCTGTTCAAACCTTTTTGGCCCCTTTTCTTTCTATTTAGGTTGATTGTGCTTCAATCTATTTGCTTTGCTTCTTGAAGTTAATGACATTTGATTCTCTATAGTTTCTTACTTCAAATGCAAGCCTTCCGGCATGTGATGTTACCTTGACATTGTAAGGGCTATCGGTCATTCTTCATATGTGGTATTCAGCTTGTGTAGTTACATAGGATTTTTGAAGCTACCTAAACTATGGTATTTTGTTATTATGTTTCATGTGGATGATGTTTGTGATTAAATTGATCCTTTGATCTGGCTTGTATTGTAGGAGATGTCAGCTGCTGTTATTGAGGGGAATGATCAAGTTACTGGTCACATTATTTCTACAAGAATAGGTGGCAAAAATGGTGAACCAAAAAGGGTTAGAAATGGTTTAATTTTATTTATTCTGCTCTACTGACTTATATGCTGTATTTATGGCTTGGATCTATTTATCGTGTTGAAATTTAAATAAATATGTTAGAGATTAAAAAAATGGGATTGTGGGGTATCTTACATGCATGTATTATCAGTAGTAAGTAGAGTGGTCACACATTCTAGCACAAATATTTACGTTGTTAAGAAAATGTATGAAAATCTTAGCTGCTTCAGCTATAATAATTAATGAGACAAAAATCTTTGGTTTGTTGTAATCTTAGCTGCTTCAGCTATAATAATATGCTGTTTTCTTTGCTTGAAGAATAATATGAAACTGAAGCCTGTGAGGTAGTGTTGTATCAAAGACACATAAGTTGCACCACCTTCCCACATGTGTTGATGTGTGAGTACTGTCAGCCTAAAGGGGAATTTCATAATTTTTGTAAATGTAAACACGATTTTTTTTGAAGATGTTAGCTACCACTTGAGTATATAATGTTCGTCAAATGATCGTGACACTCCCAAAATATACAGTATTAACATATATGCTGGTACAATAGGCACACATAACTCCTAATTTTTTTTTTGGGATCTTGAAAACTATATATGATTGTGTATAGTAACATTTTGACGTTAAATTTTAATTATGTTAAGAAATCCAAGAATTTGCCAAAGAGCATCAATATGATTACAACAGTTTAGCTTTGATGTTGATCTTGTTAAATTTGGATTGCAGATTTTGGAAAGCTTTGGTGCAATAAGCAGGTGATATTCCCAAAAGGTATGCTGTTTTTCATATTTTTGCTGATCAGTTTTCTCTTATTACTTCTAAAATTAGATACTTTTTCATTTATTTGGCCTTAATATTAGATCACTTTTGCAGGATTCAGAAATCACTGTTTGTAAGACCCCAAATTTTTTTTTTAATAAAATAGAATTTTCTTTATTTATTATTTTGAAATAGTAAGGGGTTGATTTGATTAATGTGGATAGTTATGGGATAAAATGTGCAAATATTTCAAATAAGAAAGTGGTTATAAAATATTCATTGTTGTCGGTAGAATATTCGTTTGGTCGTGGAATATTCTGGCTGTAGGGGAATATTCGTACGACGACGCAGCCTTGTGTGGGCTCCATAACGGAAAGCGATTGGATGAAGAAAACGACAAGTATAAGTTGTTTATAAATAACGACGTAGTTGTTACCGTTAATACTGTTGGAATACTCAGTGGTTAAAACACAGTAACACACGGTATTGAACCAATTATTGATTCTTACGTAAGAAGGCACTATTCAATAATTGTTACAGTAATTACTGTTCAATATTTTATTTTATTGATTCAATAATTGCTACGTTGATATTTTATATTATTGTAGTTTCAATAATTATCACTACATAGTATTTTCCTTTATCAGATCAATAATTCACATTATTTGAATAATTGTCCAATTATTGATTCTAGAAAGTTCTGTCTAAGGAGAGGTTTGGTCACCTGATTGCACGCCAGTAAGGAGAAAACCTTATTGGAAAGCCCCCTTTTTCTTGGGAATAACCTGGTTGTCAGTATTGTGATTCTGTAATATTATTTATGAATAATGAATTATTGATTTATATGATAAGGAAAATATTCATTTTATGTGGATATAGATGGAGAAAATTTTTAAAGTGACAATTATCGAAAATTGATATTTTATCTTTTTTGATAAAATAATTCATTTAAATATATTATTATATTTTAATAATATAATAATGGTGATATTTTTGAAATGAATGTGTGATATATGAATAAATGAGGAGGAAGAATATTTTTGTTACAATAAATATTAAAAACATGTTTTTCATGTTTGTGGACCCCATTTTTTTGATTAAAATTTGATTATAGCCTGTAAAATCATCCGTTTCTGGATTTCGGTCAATTTCTGTTTGGAATTTGGAAAAACTTTCTTCTGCAAAATTGTAGAGAATGAAATTTTCTATAGAAAGGGCAAAAGGTTCGAATTTTTTCTGATAAAAGGGCAATTTATTATGAATTATTGAAGTTTCAAAGTTCTAGAATAATTAATTTCTGAAGTTTTAATTTTTTTTAAGAAAAATGTTTTTGATAAGTGTCCCACATGTGATATAATTGTGTTGAGTGCTGAAATTCAGATTTCAAATGGTGCGTATAATATTTTTATAAATAATATTATTATATTAAATTTTCTGCTTTGGCGTTCTAAGCAATTTTCTATAAATAAGGTGCTTAGGTTATAATTGAAAATCATACCAGAAACTGAAGTTTTCTCTCTCTATATTACCGAGCGTATTCTTATGAGTATTTTGATATCTTGAGTGTTGCTATACGGTGCAAGTTTCCTTCAGCGTTATATCTAATATTTCAACCAGAAGTACTATTTTTTTGATGTAAGGGATGCTATTTTTTTTATAAATGATATTATTTTTTTCAATATCATTATACCGGAATATTGGTAAGATTGTTCTTGTGAAATTCTTATCTTTTTATGTCAAAATTACTATTCATAAGTTACTATTCACGAGTTACTATTCACAAGTTATTATTCATGAGTTACTATTCACGAGTTACTATTCACAAGTACTATTCACGAAGCATGATGATTTTTCTTGTGGAATTTCTACCTTTTAGTGTCGGAGTTACTATTCACGTATTCGACATTATTCACGTATACGACACTATTCACGAATACGACACTATTCACAGAAAAATTAAATTTTCTTTTTTGTGTCCAAGATTGTCTATTATGGTTCCTATCTTTGATTGGATCTATGTTTTGATCTTCATTTTTTTGAATTCTACTCTACAATAGTTTATTATGGAGTATTTTTAAACTTGGATTGTCTAAAATACGAATCCTTAATATTTGTTCTTTTGTCTCATTGGATTCATTTTCTTTAAAATATTTTTTCATCATCCTCAGTCCTAAATGATGATATTACTGAATATCTTTAGCCTGTAGTGCAAAGATGAATGATTTCTTGATGAATATCTTTGGCTCGTAATGCAAAGATGAACAGGTGTTGAGATGAACATGACCGACTGATTAATATCTTTGGCCTGTAGTGCAAAGATGACTATTTGATTCAAGATGTATATTGATTGATGTTACAGGGACAAAATATCGATGATGGACTTTTAAATTCATAGATGATAGTAGATTTCATTCTCTACTTAACTCTTTTAATGAATTGTTATTTTCACTACAGTTGTTGATCTAAAACTTGTTGTCTATTGTATATATTTTATCAGATTTTTTTTCCTTGTTGAAGACTAAGGATAATTTTTTGTACATTATCTTAGTCATAACATCCTTTATTGGGCTAGTTGAGCTCACCCTTTTTCTTTTTGTTCTATTTTTTCTCAGGAGACGAGAATATAGCGAGAACTAGTTGGGGTGTGGAGTGATGGTTCAAGATAATTGTTTTAGTAGTCCTCACCATTTTGTAAAATAGTGTATCAATAATTGTATGAGGACTTATTTGAGTATGGATATTGTCTAGATGACAATATTTGTATTTAAACTCACAGTATATGTGTTGTCGTATTTTGCACGATAATTGTAATAATGAAGTTGTAGTTATTTCTATACCATGTATTTGGCGACTCAGAATGGGTTGGATGGAATGGACCTATTTTGGGGGCGTCACAGTTGGTATCAGAGCTTAAGGATATGGTCTCTGGCGGAGATCGGGGAATAGAACTAGGAGGGGAGAGACGAGTAAGTCCTTCGCTAGTATGTCCTACCTAAGCTTATTGTTGGTTGGTCAAAGTATAGGGTTATTATGTTGCATGTTAATTTGTTTAATTAACCCTTGTTTTATGGCAGTATTTAAGAATGGCAACTAAGAATGTTAACAGTGGAGTAAATGAGACCGTGGAGATACCTTTACTCATCAATTAGGAGAACGTGCAACAGGACGACAATGTTCATCGTGTAAACAACACCACTGATCAGACGATGAACGATGAGATGCTTAGAAGCTTTTTGCAGTTCATGTAAAATCAGACGATAGAGACTCGTATACAAAATACAGGTGGAAATGATAGCAACGCGCGATTTGGCACGGCCAAGCAATTCAAAGAGTTGAGACCACCAGAATTCTGGGGAAATCCGGATTCGATTAAGGCGGAGACATGGGTCAAGCAAATTACCAAGATATTCGATGTCTTGGAATGCATGGAGGAACAGAAGGTTCCATTTGCCACTTTTATATTCCGTAATGAAGCAGATTACTGGTTGGAATCTGTGAAGCGTACCCAAGCTGCCGCACTCAACATGTCTTGGGAAACGTTTCAGAAACTGTTCAATGACAAGTAATTTCCTGAAAGTATTCGTCATATGAAGGAGGTAGAGTTTATTAGACTAGAACAGAACAACATTACGGTGTCCCAGTACGAGGCGAAGTTCGCGGAGTTATCTAGGTTTGCACCTCATTTGGTGGAGAATGAAGAACGTATGACGCAGATGTTTTTGAGAGGTTTGAAACCCGACATACGTCAATATCTTCTTTCTCATTAATTTTCTCTATATTCAGATGTTGTGAATAGGGCTCAGTTATTGGAGCACGATAATGAGTCAGCTCAATCGAAGAATAACGACCTACAACTCGATGATAATCGTACCGATGACAATGGTCATCAAAACAAAGATAACCATCGTGGAGGAAATTATCGTGCCAGAAATGGTAACCACTTCGGTGGTAATCATGGCCAAGATAATAAAAGAAATAACTCAAGTGAAAATTTCAAGAAGAGAAGATTTAATGATGACGGGAAGACGTCGGCAGCAGCACCAGCACCAGCAACAAATTTTAGGGGAGGAGAACGACCGCCAGTTAGATGCTACAAATGCAGAGAGGCGGGACAAATAGGTCCAAACTGTTCACATCCTTCCAATGTATGTTCTAGTTATGGAAAAGACGATCACATAGCTCGATTTTGTCCTGTAGTGAAATCAAGTCCAGCTGGGATAGTGGCACCAGAGGCGGATACAGACAAGTCAAAGTCAACGGTTCTTGGAAGAGCGTTTGTCGTGATTGGTCAGAATGTGAGGAACCCGAATGAAGTTAGCATGAGTTAGTTAATTATAAATTCTTGCGAAGTTTATACCTTATTATATACCGGTTCTACCCATTCATTTATTTCTCCTACTTGTGCTCAATGTTTAAACTTAACTCTGGAGAAATTAGATTTTGACTTATCTGTGGAGACTCCGTTAGGAGAAACTTTCATTACATCCACTGTTTATAAATCTTGTTTGATCCAAGTTGGCACCATCACATTACCTGTTGATCTTACCTCTTTAAAGATACTTGCTTTTGATGTGATTTTAGAGATTGATTGGTTAACTACTCATCATGCTAAAATTGATCGCTTTCGTAAGGTTGTTAATTTTTATATTCCTAAGCAACCTGTTTTTCGAATTCAAGCAACCAAACCATTGAAGTCAAACTCTTTCATATCAAGCCATAAAGCCATTCGTTTATTGAAAAACAGATGTCAAGTTTTCTCAGCCATATCTTGGACTTGAACAAAAATACGTCAGATTTGAATTATATTTCTTTTGTTAGTGAATTTCCTGACGTATTTCCTGAAGAATTTCTTGGCTTACTCACAGAGCATGATATTGAATTTTGTATCGACTTTGAACCCGGTACAAAACCTATTTCTAAAATCTCATATCGAATAACTCCTATTGAACTTCAGGAGTTAAAAATCCAACTATAGAATGTGATACCCAAGCCTCTATCTGATGACTTCCTTTGTGGAATGCATCGAAGCCAGACTCTCCATATGGGACGTCATATTCGTGCGGTACTAAACTGATAGGTGCCATTGTGACGTGTTATCCAAGAATGGGATATGAGTCACAGTTGAGAGCAACCTAAGTCAGTAATTGAAATACGTTAGCTTTCTAGGCTTAGTTAGTTACTATCGAAGATCCGTGTAAAGATTTTCTCGAATCGTTAATCCATTAACTTAGCTAACTCGAAAAGATACAAAGTTCGAATGGAGCAAGGAATGTGGGAAGAGCTTCGAAGAACTCAAGAGGAGACTCATTTCGGCATATGTTCTGACCATACCATCCTGGAAAAACGAACGTGGCAGCTGACGTGTTGAGTAGAAGATCGTATACGAGTACGAGTACGATATTGTCAAAGACCCATTTCGTATAACTTACAAGTGATAGAGATAGAGTTAAAAACTCTAGGGACTCACGTGATGATATACAAGTAGAATCGACTTTAATCGATAGTTAAAACCGCTCAAGCTACACACCAGAGCTGATGAATGTTAAGAAGAGGTGCAAGAAGTTGTTATTCCAAAAGCGAGAATCGGCGATATGAGGAAAGCTCAAACCTTCGATTTATTAATCCATTTAAAATCCTCGATCGAGTAGGAACTGTGGCCTATAGACTCGTTTTACTACCAAAAATGTCGCGTGTTTATAACGTTTTTCACTTACCGATATTACGTAAATATGTGGACGACTCGAACCACATTATTGAGTTAGAACCAGACGAGATGACCGAAGATTTAACACACGAGGAAGTACCAGTCAAGATCTTGGATAGAAAGGAGCATGTCCTACGCACAAAGGTTATACCACAAGTCAAGGTTTTGTGGAGGAACCATGCTATTGAAGAAATGACATGGGAGTTGGAATCAGAAATGAAAGCGAGGTATCCTCACCTTTTCGAAAGACTAGGTACGTACGTCAATTTCGAGGACGAAATTTTATAAGGAGGGGAGGTTGTAAGACCCCAATTATTTTTTTTAATAAAATGGGTTTTTCTCTATTTATTATTTTGAAATGGTAAGGGGTTGATTTGATTAATGTGGATAGTTATGGGTAAAATACGCAAATATTTCAAATAAGAAAGTGGTTACAAAATATTTATTTTTATCGGAGAATATTCGTTTGGTCGTGGAATATTCTTACTGTCGGAGAATAATCGTACGACGGCGCAGCCTTGTGTGTGCCCCATAACGGAAAGCGATTGGATGAAGAAAATGACAAATATAAGTTGTTTATAAATAACGGCGTAGTTGTTACCGTTAATACTGTTGTAATACCCGGTGGTTAAAACAAAGTAGCACACAGTATTACACCAATTATTGATTCTTACGTAAGAAGGCACTACTTAATAGTTGTTACAATAGTTACTGTTCAATATTTTATTGATTCAATAATTGCTACGTTGATATTTATATTATTGTTGTTTCAATAATTGTCACTACACAGTATTTTCATTATCAGATCAATAATTCATATTATTTGAATAATATTATTAGATAGCTTTATTGGCAATGTCTAGAAAGTTTTGTCTAAGGAGAGGTTTGGTCACCTAATTGCGCGCCAGTAAGGAGAAATTCTTATTGGAAAGCCCCCTCTTTCCTGGGAACGGCCTGGTTGTCAGTATTGTGATTCTGTAATATTATTTGTGAATAATTAATTATTGATTTATATGATAAGAAAAATATTCATTTTATGTGGATATATATGGAGAAAATTTTTAAAGTGACAATTGTCAAAAAATGATATTTTATCTTTTCTGTTAAATAATTCATTTAAATATATTATTATATTTTAATAATATAATAATGGTGATGTTTTTGCAATGAATGTGTGATATATGAATAAATGAGGAGGAAGAATAGTTTTGTTACAATAAATATTAAAAACATATTTTTCATGTTTATGGACCCCATTTCTTGACTGAAATTTGATTATAGTTTGTAAAATCATCCGTTTATGGATTTCGGTCATATTCTGTTTGGAATTTGGAAAAACTTTCTTCTGTAAAGTTGTAGAGAATGGAATTTTCTATGGAGGGCATAAGGTTTGAATTTTTTTCTGATAAAAGGGCTATTTATTATGAATTATTGTATTTCTGAAGTTCCAGAATAATTAATTTTTGAAGTTTTAATTATTTTTTTTAAGAAAAACATTTTTGGTGAGTGTCCCACATGTGATATAAATGTGTTGAGTGCTGAAATTCAGATTTCAAATGGTGCGTATAATATTTTTATAAATAATATTATTATATTAAATTTTCTCCTTTGGTGTTCTAAGAAATTTCCTATAAATAAGGTGCTTAGATTAGAATTGAAAATCACGCCAGAAACTGAAGTTTTCTCTCTCTATATTATCGAGCGTATTCTTGTGAGTATTTTGATATCTTGAGTGTTGCTATACGGTGCAAGTTTCCTTTAGCGTTATATCTAATATTCCAGTTAGAAGTACTATTCTTTTGATGTAAGGGATGTTATTTTTTTTTATAAATGATATTATTTCTTTCAATATCATTATACCGGAATATTGGTAAGATTGTTCTTGTGAAATTCTTATCTTTTTATGTCTGAGTTACTATTCATGAGTTACTATTCACGAGTTACTATACACGAGTACTATTCACGAAGCATGATAATTTTTCTTGTAGAATTTGTACCTTTTAGTGTCGGTGTTAATATTCACGTATACGACACTATTCACGTATATAACACTATTCACAGAAAAATTAAATTTTCTTTTCTGTGTCCAAGATTGTCTATTATGGTTCCTATCGTTGATTGGATCTATATTTTGATCTTCATTTTTTTGAATTCTGTTCCACAATAGTTTATTATGGAGTATTTTTGAACTTGGATTGTCTAAAATATAAATCCTTAATATTTGTTCTTTTGTCTCACTGGATTCATTTTCTTTAAAATATTTTTTCATCATCCTTAGTCCTAAATGATGATATTACTGAATATCTTTGGCCTGTAGTGCAAAGATGAATAATTTCTTGATGAATATCTTTGGCTCGTAATGCAAAGATTAACAGGTGTTGAGATGAACATGACCGACTGATTAATATCTTTGGCCTGTAGTGCAAAGATGACTATTTGATTCAAGATGTATATTGATTGATGTTACATGGATAAAATATCGATGATGGACTTTTAAATTCATAGATGATAATAGATTTCATTCTCCACTTAACTCTTTTAATGAATTGTTGTTTCCGCTGCAGTTGTTGATCTAAAACTTGTTGTCTATTGTATTCTATCAGATTTTCCCCCTGTTGAAGACTAAGGATAATTTATTGTACATTATCTTAGTCATAATATCCTTTACTGGGCTAGTTGAGCTCACCCTGTTCCTTTTTGTTCCATTTTTTCTCAGGAGGCGAGAATATAGCGGGAACTAGTTGGGGTGTGGAGTGATGGTTCAAGACAGTTGTTTTAGTAGTCCTCACCATTTTGTAAAATAGTGTATCAATAATTGTATGAGGACTTATTTGAGTGTGTATATTGTCTAGATGACAATATTTACAGTATATATGTTGTCGTATTTTGCACGACAATTGTAATAATGAAGTTGTAGTTGTTTCTGTACCATGTATTTGGCGACATAGAATGGGTTGGATAGAATGGACCTATTTTGGGGGCGTCACACTGTTGCTAGCTTGATAAGGGTCCCTCTTTCACCTCCCCGGAGGAAATCTTTGATGACCCTTCTAACGTTTAGATTTCTTTCACCATTCCTTCTTTATGAGTTCTTCATTTTTTTGTGGATTTATGTAGTTGTATAATATGATTCAAGTGAAATGGGAGTATTAATTGATTCAAATTTATAACCATCAGCTATATAGAAGCTTGATAGGTCCGGAAAGATGGTGTATACATTTTGAGAAAGTACAAGAACCTGCTTCTAGATCAAGAGACCTCAAGCGATGGCGTACTTTGCCAAAGCAATAACAGACATGTATGCAGAGGTTGCGACCTCTGATCCCTCTACCCAGAAACTGTTGTAATATACAGATGACAAGAAGAGAATACTAAATTGAAGCTGAGATTTTATTTCCCACGACTCAAGCTAGTCTTTTACTCAAAATGCAATGGTAATGTGAACTCGATAGGATTCTAGCAGTACTAGGCCTTTGTGGTAAAAAACCAATAAATTCATGTTAAATCTCTGACTTTTAACTAGTTCGTTGTATATAAAATGTTATATTGTATGTACTTGTGTCCTGTCAGAAATGATGTAGTTTCTAATGGTATGCTCATATTCCTCATTCTTACAAACTTTACAATGTGATTTTCTTAGGCACATTCTCTCGCTTGGAGCAGTGAATTATTAAGAAAATCGTGTATGGAAAGTTTTTCTGTGAAGATGTCGCCTTAATTTTGCAAAGAAGGTATATGTTTTTGCTGGATGAACTAATTATGCAACTCTAGAAGGTGTTACCTGCCATTTTTATCGGTGTGGTTTTGGTTTCCGCTTAGATTTTTTTCCCATTATAGAGTCTACACGAGAATCAGATCACCTTATCTTTTTCTATAAATACCACTCTCTCCCCCTCATCTTTCGCCATTTTTGGCTTCATCAGACTAGGGCCAGGCTGTTTGGAGAGAGAGTTAAAGGGTTGAAGAGAGAGAGAAAGTAGTGGGTCTCTTCTGGTGAGTTTTTTTTGGTCTTTCTCATTCTCTTTCAAAGTTGAGATTTTATTTATATATTTAGTTCTGGGGAATTTTTTGAACTCTGTACCTATTTAGAATCTTGTATGTATTAATCTGTTTATGGTATTTTATTATTTATTTGAATGATACTGTATTTTATTACATTGTTTAGAGGCTAAGTTTGTAAGTTGATTTGCATTTGTACCGAAATTGTGAATGACTAACCGAAATTTAGATTGCAATTATTAACCTTGGGTGCACTTCTACACTAATGAAGCACTTCCACTAATGAAATTATCTTATCATGGCATGAAAGTTAAGTTAAGTAGTTATGTGTAGAGATAGACCATTAGTTTTTACATTATGTCGCTGTTTCAGGTTTCAAACCTAAGAAAGAGAATTTTTGTTCTAATTTAACAAGGGGTCTATGACCAAATGAGCAAAAGAACTTTCAGGCACATCATTATTATGCTTAGAGCTGCATGTCGATTGACGATCCCATCAGAATTAACAGTTTCTCGTGTCCTGCAGAAGTTTGGGGATAGTCATTAGTGTAATTCTATAATAAAGCACACCTAAAGGGGGTGAATAGGTGTAAATACTTAAACATGATCTACACTGGTCAATTTTTTGAGTTTACTATAGCAGAATATAATCAGACTGTCTAACCCTGTCCGTATTAGTTATATTCTTAACTGTTAAAAACGGACAGCTAATACCTGTCCGGATTAGTGTAAAACTTTTTCGACGCAAACAAAAACTGCAGAATATAAAAGCCAAAAAAAAAACAGAAGCAAAACAATAGAAAATCACACCGAATTTTTTTACGTGGTTTAGCCCCTATCCTCTACCCTAGTGACCTAATCCACGTCAAATCTCAACTAGGATTAGAGACTCACTTTACTAAAATAATATTTAGCAATTACAAAGACAATAAAACTCCCTGTTACAACGACGATCGATTGGACACCTTTGCCCCCTTTACACCTCTGCAACACCTCTTACCTCTGAGACTTTGATATCTTCGTTGTACAGACTGAATATTACTAAAATAAAAACTCCAAGCTAACCTAGACTTGTACTATGTTTACAATATATATGAAATAAGGAATACACGAACACTGTAAACCAAGACTAAAAGAATGATATGATAATTGATGTGTATCTTGGATAGCTTGAAGAGTTTCTGTTCAGTAGTCTTGTGTTCTTCATGAAGCCATGTAAACATTATATATAAAAAGAAGAGAGCAACGGCTATGAAACCTTCCAATTCCTCCTGCAACGGCTATATCTTTTTGATTGAAATAGGAGATCCACGTTACCAATGACAACATCAGTAGATAAGGAAATACTGCTATGAAGAAGTCAAATAACAATCAAATACTAGTTGAAAGAGTCCTATTAGCAATTAGCAAGATCCCTTAAAAATAGCAATTACTGTTTAGCATATGACAAAATAACATCTCCATCAACTTTAAATAAGAATCCTTCATAAAACCAATTCCTAAAAAATCTCCCAAATACATTTAAATTGGTAGCTCAATATATATATAACAAATAACATATATATATATATATATATATATATATATATATATATATATATATCTGTGTGTGTGTGTGACGCCCCCAAAATAAATATACATCACCCATTTTGAGTCGTCAATAATATGGTACAAAAATAACTACAACTTTATTAATACAACATAAAAACTATGAGTTTAAATACAAATATTGTCATCTACACAATATTCACACCCAAATAAGTCCACATTACAATTATTGGTACATTATTTTACAAAAATGGTGAGAACTACTAAAACAACTCTCTAGAACCATCATTCCACACCCCGACTAGAACTTGCTACATTCTCGCCTCTTGAGAAGAAAAATGGAACAAAAAAAGGGTGAGCTCAACTAGCCCAGTAAATAATATTATGACTAAGATAATATAGAACAAATTATCGTTAGTCTTCAACAGGAAAAAGTCTGATAAAATACAATAGACAACAAATTTCAGATCAATATTCGTAGCGAAAATAATAATTCATAGATGAGTTACGTAGAGAATGAAAGATACTATAATCTATGAATTTAAAAGTCCATCATCATTATTTTATCCCTGTAACATCAATCAATATTCATCTTGAATCAAATATTCATTTTTGCACTACAGGCCAAAGATATTCATCAGTTGGTCATGTTCATCTCAACACATGTTCATCTTTGCACTACGGGCCAAAGATATTCATAAGAAAATCATTAATCTTTGCACTATAGGCCAAAGATATTCAGTAATATCATCTTTTAGGATTGAGGATGATGAAAAATATTTTAAAGAAAACGAATCAAGTGAAACAAAAGAGCAAATATTAAGGATTCATACTTTAAACAGTCCAAGTTCAAAAACACTTCATTAATAATCATAGTGAAGTAAAATTAAAGAATGATCAAAATATGGATACAATCAAAGCTAGTATCCATAATCGATATTTTACAAAAAAAACGAAAATTTAATTTTTCTGTGAATAGTGCTGTATTCGTGAATAGTGTCGTATACGTGAATAGTAACCCCAACACTAAAAGACAAGAATTTCACAAGAAAAATCTTACCAATAATCCGGCATAATGATATTAGAAGAAATAATATCATTTTTTTAAAAAAATAACATCCCTTACCTCGAAAAGAATAGTACTTCTGGCTTAAATATCAGATAAAACGCTGAAGGAACTTGCACCGTATAGCAGCACTCAAAGAATCAAAATACTCACAAGAATACGCTCGATAATATAGAGAGAAAACTTCAGTTTCTGGTGTGATTTTCAATTCTAACCTAAACACACACACACACACACACACACACACACACACATATATATATATATATATATATATATATATATATATATATATATATATATATATATTGGAAGGATATAACCCCACAATAAAATATGAGAAATTTAAGGAATATTAAACAGATTTTCAATCTCCTTAAATTACTCCAATTTGAATTAGTCTTTAAAGCATATCAGGATTGGATATATATATATATATATATTCTAAATATAAAAATTTAAGGCATGTGACAAAAATAACCACCTTGATTTACTCACTCCAATACTGCATTAACTTTCGTGAGCTAGGAGACAAAGTGATTAATCCATGCAATAATCCATGCACACTATTATATATCATATAATTATTATGCATAAAATTATTTGAATAACATGACCCAATTAAATTATAAGCCAAAATAAAATCAATTAAGCCCATATAAATATTGTCATCATTAAAACCACAAAGTATAAATATTAACATTCTCCCCCTTTTTGATGATGACAATATATTATCTTTTAACTTTATATGGTCCCCCTATCTATAAGGTTCCCCTAAATTTATGAATATTAAGTCAACATGAATACCCAGTCAATTCAAATTTCAAATACCAAATATCTCTCCCCTTTGTCATTATCAAAAAGAAATCATTAAACACAAGTTGGTTATAACATAATCATCATTACCCAAATATCTCTCCCCCGTTGTCATTAACAAAAAAAAGAGGAGAAATTAGTGAGATCCTTGAATTTCACATCATCCTTGAATTTCACATTCTAACCACATACAGACATTTCAGGTTCTCTTCTCAAAGTGCAAAAACGCTCTTCACTTAAAGGTTTTATAAAAATATCTGCCAATGGATGTTCAGTAGGGACAAATACTAATTTAATTAATCCTTTAGAAATATTATCTATTAAAAAATGATGTCTCACTTCAATATGCTTAGTACGAGAATGAAGCACATGATTTTTTAAAATATCAATTACACTAGTATTGTCACACATAATAGGCACATTTTCACATATCACATTAAAATCATGAAGAGTTTGAATCATCCATAAAATTTGTGAACAACAACTACATGCCGCCAAATATTCACCTTCCGTAGTAGACAAGGCAAATATGTTTGTTTCTTGCTGTGCCAAGCTACAAGGCTTTGACCTAAAAATTCAAATGCACCACTTGTACTTTTTCTATCAACTTGGCACCCTGCATAATCTGCATCTGAGTATCCAATTAGTTCAAAACTTGGAGATACAGGATAATATAAGCCTAAATTAATTGTGCCAGCTAAATATTTAAATATTCTTTTTACCACTTTAAGATGAGATTCTTTAGGTTGAGCTTGAAATCTAGTACAAAGGCATACACTATACATAATATCCGGTCTTGATGCTGTTAAATAAAGTAAACAACCAATCATACCTCGATACATTGTCACTTCAACATCTTTATCTGTAGCATCCGTGGTAAGCTTGATGGTAGTACTCATTGGTGTTGACTTTGGTTTGGTATTTTCCAAAACCAAATATCTTTAATAACTCCTTTACATACTTGGATTGGTGAATGTGAATCCCTTCATTGGATTGTTTGATTTGAAGCCCCAAAAAATAGTTTAATTCCCCCATAAGGCTCATGTCAAACTCATTATGCATACATTGGGAAAACCACTCACACAAAGAATTAGTAGTAGTTCAAAAATTATGTCATCCACATAAATTTGAACAATTAATAAATCTTTATTTTTGGTTTTAATAAAAGGAGTAGAGTTAATCTTACCGCGATTAAAACCATTTTCTAATAAAAACTTGCTTAGTCTTTCATACCAAGCTCTTAGAGCTTCTTTTAATCCATACAAAGCCTTTTTCAATTTAAACACATGATGTAGATATTTTTTATGTTCAAAACCGGGTGGTTGCTTAACATATACTTCTTCATTTAAGTAACCATTTAAAAAGCACTTTTCACATCCATTTGATATGATTTAAATTGTCTAAAGCATGCATAGGCTAATAAAATTCTTATAGCTTCCAACCTTGCAACAGGGGCAAAGGTTTCTTCATAGTCTATACCTTCCTGTTGATTATAGCCTTGAGCTACCAATCTAGCCTTATTTCTAGTGATTATGACATTTTCATCAAGTTTATTTTTGAAAATCCATTTTGTACCAATTATAGAAGCATCTTTAGAAGGTTTGACAAGACCATACCTGACACCTTTCGAACTGGTTTAATTATTCCTGCATGGCAATAGACCAATTTTCATCTTGAACTGCTTACTTGGCATTCTTTGGTTCTATTTGTGAAAGAAATGCCGAGAATGCACAGTAATTTCTTGTTTTCCTTCTTGTGTTCATCCAAGTGTCAAGATCACCTATGATCAGATTTGATGGATAATTTCTCACTTTTCTAGATGGTTTAGGAAGCCTTGTTGTAGTCATTTGTTCATTGAATTCAAACTGTGGTATGTCACATTCTGCATCAGTGTGTTCGTCTGATTTTCCTTCTAAATTGAACGGGTCTTACTGTCTGGTTTTCGGTGTCTGCATGTCTGAGTTTTTTACTAAAACGGACGGGTCAGGCTGTTTGATTTCAACTATATTTCCTTCTGATTCGGACGGCTTAGGCTGTCTGTTTTCAGCTGTATTTCCTTCTGATTCGGACGGCTTAGGCAGTCCAGATTCAGCAATTTGGCTTCCGCGAATCAAATGATTATTTCTTGCATAATCCTCATATTTTGATAGATCATGGTTAACTTCATTAAATATTACATGCACTGATTCTTCAACCTTTGACTTGTCAAGATTATAAACCCTATATGCCTTACTATGTGCTGAATAACCAATAAAAATAGCTTCAGTTGATTTGGCATCAAATTTTCCAAGATTACTATTAGTATTTAAAACAAAACATTTAGCACCAAACACTTTAAAATAATTAATATTAGGAATCCTTTTGTTTAGTAATTCATATGGTGTTTTCAATAATACGGGTCTAATCAATACTCTATTTAGAATGTAACATGCAGTACTTACAACCTCTGCCCAAAATCTTTTAGGCAGTTTACTTTCTTGAAGTAACGTTCTTGCAGTTTCTTGGAGAGTACGATTTTTGGGTTCCACTACTCCATTTTGTTGTGGTGTTCTTGGTGCAAAAAATTCATGTGTAACACCTCTCTCATTACAATATGGTGTAAAGTCTTTTTCAAATTTCCCACCATGGTCACTTCGAATACCAATTAGCTTGAGGCTGTGTTTTGTTTCAACATTCTTTATAAGCTTTTCAAATTCTGCAAAAGCTTGATCTTTAGTTTTCAAAAATAAAACCCATGTAAATCTTGAAAAATCATCAACAATAACAAAAGCATAATGATTATTTCCTAAGCTAGCATATCTCTCAGGTCCAAACAAATCAAGATGCAATAATTGAAGAGGTAAAGAAGTTGATACCTGATTTTTGCTGATAAAGGAATTTCTTGCCTGCTTATCTAACTGACATGCACTACAAATCCCTGTTTTTTCATATTTTAGCTTTGCCAATCCTTTGACAAGGTTCTTGGTAGCAAGTTTGTTAATTAATTCCATATGCACATGTCCTAACCTTCTATGCCATATAATAGTTTGATCTTGAATAGCAGTTAGGCAAATATCTTCATTTTGATTTTCAAAATTAATTATATAAATATTACCTTCCTTTTAAGCAATTAAAGGAACATTGTGAGAAGCATGAATAATAGCACATTTATCTTTTTCAAAAACTACTTTATGTCCATTATCCATTAGTTGACTTACACTAATCAAATTATATTTTAATCCTTCAACATAATGAACATTATCAATGAAAACCTTACCATTCCCAATTTTACCTTTACCGACGATTTGGCATGTGGTGTCATCTCCAAAGGTAACAGTTCCTCCCTTCTTAGTAGTTAGTGAGATGAATTTAGCACTCTCATCCGTCATGTGTCTAGAACATCCACTGTCTAGTACCCATTTATGTGATGGTACTTTAGCTTTAAAAAACACCTACAAAACAAAGAAGCAACTCATCGTTTTGGTACCCAAATCTATTTGGGTCCGGTATTGTTAGTAGCAATTAAATCTCTTTTCTTTACCCAAACTTGTTTTATTTTAATTTTATTACAGTTTGTATCAAAATGTTCTTTTAAACCATAATTTTTGCAAGTAATAAAAGGTGAGCAATAAAGAGGCTTATTCCTTGTTTATTATTTATTACTCTAATTTTATTAGTAGTGCTTGTGATGTTCTTAACAGGATTATATCCAATTCCTTGTTTATTTAGACTTGACCTTTGAGCACCTAACATTATATTTAAATTCTCTTCCCCTTGAACAAATTTTGTAAGATCCTTTTTCAATGAAATTATTTCTTCCTCATTATTATTTTGCATGTTTAATATTTTTCCATCAATAAAAGCATCAATACAAGTATCTCTCATTTTCAAACTTTCTTTTAAAACATCATTTTCTTTTTTAAGATCATTGAATTCTTTATTTAATTTGTTTGCACGATTATATAGAATTTTATTATAGTTATCAAGATAATCATTTTTAGCATTTAACTTAGATATTTCACTTGATGAGCAATCTTTAACTATTTCTTATTTTTCTTCAATTAACGTTTCTACCTCTTTCATTAAATCATTTATCCAATTTTTTAAATGAGCATTTTTCTCTTTAATACGAATATTTTTAATTTTTAAAACTAGATAATCAGAAATAGTAATATCACCAAGTTCAGAGTCTACCTCAGATGATTCTTGATTGCATAATCCAGTGAAACACAGTTGAGCAGTTTCATCTTCTTCCTCGTCATGATTGGACTCATCATCGCTCCATGTCATTAACGCCTTTCCTTTTGAATTGCTTGCTTTGTTCTTCCTTTTTAATTGGAAGCAGTCTCTCTAAAAATGCCCGGGCCTTCCACATTCAAAAAAGGTATCTTCTTGTGGCTTTTGCTTAGCGTCTTTCTTGTTGTTGAATGTCTTGCCTTGAAACTTTGATTTATTCTTCTTTCTAATCAGCTCTCTCAATTTTCGGGACATCATAGCTATTTCTTCATCGGAGTCTTCATCATCACCTTCTATGTAGATTTCAACTTTAAGAGCTAAGGTCTTCCTTTTAGGTCATTCATCTTCTTCATCATACCTCTTTAGTTGATTTTCGAATTCTTCAAGTTCTCCAAACAAAGTTAGAGTTTTCATCGTACTGATTGTAGTTGAGTATTGAAGAGTTGTTACTTTGGGTGCAAATCGTTTGGGCATGACTCTAAGTATCTTTCTATTTATCTCCCTTTGATCAATTTTCCAGCCGAGCATGCTTAGAGAGTTCATAAGAGTGAGGAATCTAGCTTGAGCTTCTTTGATTGATTCATTCTTCTTTAACCTTCTTGAAAACTAAGGTGTGCCATAGGATCTTTCCCTACAACCTGCAAAGATCAATATTAGTAGAGCCTTGCTTTGATACCAAATGTAATTCTGTAATAAAGCACACCTAGAGGGGGGTGAATAGGTGTAAATACTTAGACGTGATCTACAGTGGCCAATTTTTTGAGTTTATTATAGCAGACTATAATCGGACGGTCTAACCCTGTCTGTATTAGTTATATTCTTAACTATTAAAAATGAACAGCTAATACCTGTCTGGATTAGTGTAAAACTTTTTTCGACGCAAACAAAAACTGCAGAATATAGAAGCCAAAAAAAACAGAAGCAAAATAATAGAAAATCACACCGAGATTTTTTACGTGGTTCAGCCCCTATCCTCTACTCTAGTGGCCTAATCCACGTCCAATCTGAACTAGGATTGGAGACTCACTTTATTAAAATATTCAACAATTACAAAGACAATAAAACTCCCTGTTACAACGACGATCGATTGGACACCTCTGCCCCCTTTGCACCTCTGCAACACCTCTCACCTCTAAGACTTTGATACCTTCGTTGTACAGACTGAATATTACTAAAATAAAAACCCCAAGTCAACCTAGATTTGTACTATGTTTACAATATATATGAAATAAGGAATACACGAACACTGTAAACCAAGACTAAAAGAATGATATGATAATTGATGTGTATCTTGGATAGCTTGAAGAGTTTCTGTTCAGTAGTCTTGTGTTCTTCATGAAGCCGTGTAAACAGTATATATATAAAGAAGAGAGCAACAGCTATGAAACCTTCCAATTCCTCCTGCAACTGCTATATCTTTTTGATTGAAATAGGAGATCCACGTTACCAATGACAACATCAGTAGATAAGGAAATACAGCTATGAAGAAGTCAAATGAAAATCAAATACTAGTTGAAAGAGTCCTATTAGCAATTAGCAAGATCCCTTAAAAATAGCAATTACTGGTTAGCATGTGACAAAATAACATCTCCATCAACTTTAAATAAGAATCCTTCATAAAACCAATTCCTAAAAAATCTCCCAAATACATTTAAATTGGTAGCTCAATATATATAACAAATAACACACACACACACACACACACACACACACACACACACACACACACACACACACACACATATATATATATATATATATATATATATATATATATATATATTGGAAGGATATAACCCCACAATAAAATATGAGAAATTTAAGGAATATTAAACAGATTTTCAATCTCCTTAAATTACTCCAATTTGAATTAGTCTTTAAAGCATATCAGGATTGGATATATATATATATATATATATATATATATATATATATATATAAATATATATATATTCTAAATATAAAAATTTAAGGCATGTGACAAAAATAACCACCTTGATTTACTCACTCCAATACTGCATTAACTTTCGTGAGCTAGGAGACAAAGTGATTAATCCATGCAATAACCCATGCACACTATTATATATCATATAATTAATATGCATAAAATTATTTGAATAACATGACCCAATTAAATTATAAGCAAAAATAAAATCAATTAAGGCCATATAAATATTGTCATCATTAAAACCACAAAGTATAAATACTAACAATTAGGAGCGTGAAATCTTCATTAAGACTTTGAAGCTTGCTGATATGGAGGTATATGGAAAATCTATGGTTGTGGTGCCTACAAATGTTATTTATCTGTCGAATATTCTGGGAAAAGATGGGCCAAACTCTGTTCATAAGTGCCATTGGAGATGTGAAAATGAACATGTGTGTGGAAACATGTATCGCTGCATATTAACAGGACTGACTCACATTTGTGACAAAAACTGTAACCAGAGAATTCTGTATGATAACCATAGCTCCCTTTGCAGAGTGAGCAGGCAGGTTTTCCTTCTTAACACCGGCTGAGGAACAGGCTGTTAAAGGTGTGCGTAGGAAGCTTGAAGCTGAGAGTTCCCCCTCTGATAGTTGCACTTTTAAGCGTAAAAGAAGTGCACAATTCCATCCCTCTCCTTTTTAGAGATCCTTCTCTACTGTTGGTCCAATCTGTAGTCAAATGACATCTAGAAGGAGACATGTAATTTAAATTTAGTTGGATCTTGATTCGCGCTCTTGAAGGAGACATGTCTTTGTCTGCGCTCTTGGTTCGCGCTCTTGAAGGAGATATGTCTTTGTCTGGACACAACACAATCTATAGTTCTCATGAAAGTTCAGATTATGACACCGTACAATATAATGGCGACGACATGAAGAAATTCAAGAAGATATTATTGTCAAGCCAAGAGTATGCTAGCAGTATAAGTTGAGATTTTTGTTTTTAACTTGAAAATGCACATGAGCTTGAGTTGGAATTTGATAGTTGGAATAATTTTATTGTCTATGTATCCAGATTGTTATGCAAGACCATGATACGGTAGTTGCTGCCTAACAAGCCATATTCTATAACAGATAACAAACCATTCGATCTGTATCTAGAGTGCTTTTGTTTACTTATTTTTATTTTTACAATTAAAACTAAGTTTTATGCTCATTGTGTATGGTCATAAATTTGTTTGTGTATTCTCAGATAATAACTAGGTCATGGGTTGATGATTGATATCAATATCTGCAGCATATAATAGAAGACCACAAACAAAATTAGTTCTATAACAGCTACCAAATCATGTTAGAATGTTAGATTTGTTGTCACAGGGAGAATACGTAGCTCCTGAGAAAAGTGAAAATGTATGTGCTAAGTGCAAGTTTGTTGCACAATGGTTTGTATATGGTAAGAATTGAGGTTTGAAAACCCCTGCTTTCTTTCCCTGTGCATACAGGTGTGCTAAAGACTGATTGCTCAATTGTTTTGTTGGCAGGTGACAGCCTGAACTCCTCTTTGGTTGCTGTGGTCTCAATAGATCCAGATGTGTTTAAAGCTTGGGCTGCTGCTGAAGGCCTTGAGGTAAACTCAGCTTAAACCTCACAAATTTAAAGTTGTTAAAGCACATCGACTCTTTTAACCATCTTGACAAAAATTTTGTCTGATCTTTTATTCTATTGAGTTTATATTGTAAATTTCTTATCTACTGTCCTTTACATTTCAATATCACTCTTTTGGCTTCTGTTTCTCAATGCTGTAGTCCATTTCAATATATTCGAAGGTTCAGTCTGCTATGATTAAGCATATTTGCGTATTCCACTTAATTTGCCACTAGCTTAAAAGCAATAGTCACATACTTAGAGTGTAATGCACAAATTGGTAAACTCTCACCACTACCCCTATAATGTATATTCATTTGTTTTTTTGTGTAAAATTTGATCATCGCACAATAATATACTATTTTCTTATTATATTTTAATTTATTAATTGTACACACACATTTATTATTAAAAATTGAATAATCTCACCGCAACGCACGGGTTTGTATATAGTACTACTACTATACTTATCTCTTAAACTCACTGAAATTATGCCTTTTGATCTGTGAACCAGTAACTAGTTCTAAGTACGTATTTAGGAAATGGCGGCCACTGCATTAAATATTTGCTAAATATATACTTTGATAGTAGTTAATAATTGAAAAATCTCAAACATGGCCGCCATTTCTCTGTAGGCCGAGGGCTCGATAATAATGGTTTAGGTGATCTAACATGCATGGCGCCTAATTCCCATTATCGTCCTTTAATATTAGTATTTCTTTTGTTGTTAACTGCCACAAAGTTTCAGACAATATGGCAAACATTCTGCACCACAATCCCTATAATGCGCAACCGTACGTGAACTAAAGACAATGCCGATAATCCAAGACTTCATTATTATCTATAGATAATTAGTGTCATGGTACCAAATTCAAGAAAAACAACGAGCGCACTCGCACGCATTAAGTCTTGATTCGAGTTTGGGTTTAACCAGGGTGGCAGGGTCGTTATAAATGGATGACAAATTTATATTTAAGTGAAAAGATTATAATTATGATGTGGGATAAAAACTAAATTGTACATAAGATATTAATACAATTATTAAAACTTTAATAACTTATTTGTTTTGATTTTTGAATAGGCATGTGGTAAACTAAAATAACACTATTTATGTTTTTAAATAGTGGATTGATTCTTGATTCAGATCTATAGTGTGCCCCAGATTGTTATTTGCTAGCTCGAGTGATATTAACAAATTAGATCCCACAAACTAATCATAAAAATATTTTGCCACATGTTGAAGGCTGATTTTGTCTACGCCAATAACCATGTCAAGGTTCGTAGGTTAGACCTTAAACCTTGAAACAAGATAAATGAATAAATGCGCATAAAATTGCCATCTAAATTTGCCATTGGTGTTCGTGTTAATATTCCAAATAACACAATATAGAGGTAAATTATATATATATATATATATATAGGGGAAAATGGGTATGCACAGCTGTGCAATTTTTTTTTACACAGTAAGCCAAAACGACGTCGTTTTGGCCGACTTGTTTAAAAAAAAAATTGCACGACTTCTCTACCAAATCAAAAATCGCGCGAGGGCTTCTGTTCTCCCAGATCCGCCTCTGTCACTTCTACTCCTTCAGCTTCATGATGAGAGCATCATCGAATTACTGGCCTTCAACCAAGTTTCGTTGCTGCCATCCCCTCTATGAAGTTCACCCGTGAGGCTTTGAGCTCTCTGATTTGATAGATTTTTGTTTCAGGTATGATTTTTTGCTTATAATCTCAAACTACCGTTTAGATTTTTTTTTTTCATATGAACCTAATGTTTATAGCATGTTTACAATTTTTATTTTGCTTAAAGGGTTTTACATTGTCTGTTATTGAAATTTAGGCGATTAGGGCTCAGTGTATAAGGGATTTAGCCTTGAATCTGAGAATTTGGTAGCCTTTTGCTTTCTCTGATAATTTTTTTTTATAACATTTGGGATTGTTTCATTTTAGCTATATTATTCATGGGTTTAAAATTTAAGGCTGTGTTTTCTGGATTTATAACGGACCATGTAATTTAATTTACTTGTTTTCTCTCAAAAACCATATCCAAGAGCTTTTCAAGGATATGTTTTTATCGAATGATGTTTCAATTAGTTTTAGAGTTTGGGATTTTATATATAAATTTGGAATGTAGAGTAAGTTTTTGTGTTGAAAAAGGTTTATTTGGAACTGAATCATTGAGGCTATGATGTAATTTACTGTTGAATAAAAAGAATAGATTTGTGTGTTTTTGTTTCTAACATATTTGGGTAAATGGTAATGAAATTTGTAGAGCTAGAGTTATATTGATTGAAGAAGGCCGCCTGAATTTAATCTAAAAAAGAAGGTCGTCTAAAAATGCTCAAGGTAGAAATAATTAACTATTTTGCTATAAGCTTTATACTCTGTATTTGATTTTCAACTGCTTGTTGCATTTATCTTTTATCTCGTGATTTAGACCAAAACATCGTCTTAACTTTGTGATAGCTGAAATACAGGATGCTGCAAACATAGTAGTTAAGAAGTGTAACTTGAAGATCTAAGATCGGGACTTGATGATCTAAGATCGGGACTTGAGGCTCTATTGTTCAAAATCGAACTTCACACCATCTAAGAGGAAAAACTTAACACTTGCTGAGCAAAAAAGTTCTCTTGCAAAGAAGTTTGTAGCAGGTTCCATAACTCCAGATAATAAGGTGAAAACGATGTCTTATCAGGACCTGCGGGCAAGTAAATCAAACGTACAAAAGAAGGTTCATACAAAAAAGTCTGAACTAGTGAAATTTAAGTCTAGAGAATTCTGAACCAGTGAACAAACTGGAAAGAGGCCATCAGTTGCCACTAGAAAGGCAAATAAATTGAAGGGTAGTGTTGGCAGTAGTTCGAAACAAGTTGGAAAAAAGTGTAAAATGGAGGGCCAGACACCAAATAGCTCCCACCGAAACAAGAAAGCTAAGAAATTCCGGTAGGACCTATGCTGAAGTAAAAGCTACAATAAGAACATAACATAGCTGAGTTCTTGTGTATGATGATAGGAAAACTTTCAATTGTCAACTGTTATTTCCAAGAAAAACATAAATCTGTTATGTACTCTGTACGAATAATAGCAGTATGTGACATGAATAGATTCTATTTTTATAGTCAAGTACTTCCTTTTCACTGTTAAATTTTTATTGTAACCCGAAAGAGTTCCTACTAGGATTTATGGAAGGTAATTGTTTTTACTCAACTTGGTGATTTTGAATCCATTTCTGCTTCATTGAATTATTTCCCTTCAGAGGAGCTATTTTTTTAACTAGCTATTTTTGTTTTGGATAAGCTTTCACATTTTTGAATTTCAGATTCTGTCCAAATATTATGAAATGTCTAATTTATGGCTCTGTTTTTTTAGCCTTAAATGACAGGCTAATTAAAAATAACTTTCTAGGCTTATGAAATTTTATTTCCACCACTTTATTTTTGTGCCTTTGCTTGCTACTGCTATTTTGAAGGAACCCAAATTCATAGGCCACAATCCAAAAGGAAACAAGCTGCTTGGTACATACCATTTTAATATGTTGTCTACTTGGAAAGTAAATCTTAAACACCTTTTACGTAAAACAACGATGTTTATGTCTAAATGATTTTTACATTATAGCACTAAAGCATGATAAACCTCGAATTCGAAGTTTGTTACATGCCAAGTTTCTAAACTAAACAATGATAAATTGGCTTACAGTTTATATAGTTTCTAACTGAAATTTGCATTGAAAAAATAACTTTCCCAACCCATACTACACAAGCTACAGAAGCAGAGACTCCACAAAAGGCTCAACGCCGCCTTTCATACCCTCTTCAACAGTCGGCAACATCAAATGAGAGATCTGTAAAGCTGGATCAGAGTAACCCTACTCCATTTATTTGATGATAACTGTACAGAAGCTACATCTAGGGGGTTGATTGAAGTTGGAGGCATGACTAACCAACATATTCATTAAGCCAATAGAATGCTATGATTTGATGCTCAATAATGTTGGGGTAACTGATACAATTCCTAATTTCCTATAAGAAACAAGGTGGCTATTGAGCGGACTTCAAAAAGATCACCCATGGAGCGCAACTCACCAAGAGCTATTCCAACCTGTAAAAATGTAGATAAAAAGGGATAGTAAATAACATTAATAGAAAAATCGATAACTTTACTAGAGCATATTAACTTTACTGCCTTTCCATTGAAAAAACTCAATACCAATAATACCAGAACCAGATATTCAATAAATTCCAACATCCACATTAGCCTTTGATGAAAACAAAAATATAGAAAAACATCTGGTCAGTCAGATAGAATGAGGAAGATAGTTACATGTACCAGTATCTCTCATAACACGAATGGCTTCAATGCTGGATTCCAAATTGTTCATAGAAAATTAAAAAACTGTACCGATCAATAATCAATCTGTTCCAATAGTAAATTACATTATAGCCTCAATCAATATATTCCAATAGTAAATTACATCATAGCCTCAATGATTCAGTTCCAAATTAACCTTTTTCAACACAAAAACTTACTCTACATTCCAAATTTATATATAAAATCCCAAACTCTAAAACTAATTGAAACATCATTCGATAAAAACATAACCTTGAAAAGCTCCTGGATATGATTTTTGAGACAAAACAAGTAAATTAAATTACATGGTCCGTTATAAATCCAGAAAACACAGTCGTAAATTTTAAACCCATGAATAATATAGCTAAAATGAAACAATCTCAAATGTTATAAAAAAAATTATCAGAGAAACCAAAAGGCTACCAAATTCTCAGATTCAAGGCTAAATCCCTTATACACTGAGCCCTAATCGCCTAAATTTTAATAACAGAAAATGTAAAACCCTTTAAGCGAAATAAAAACTGTAAACATGCTATAAACATTATATTCATATGAAAAACAAAAATCTATACGGTAGTTTGAGATTATAATCAAAAATCATACCTGAAACAAAAATCTATCAAATCAGAGAACTCAAAGCCTCGCGGGTGAACTTCATAGAAGGGATGGCAGCAACGACACCTGGTTGAAGGCCAGTAATCAGAATATGCTCTCATCATGAAGCTGAAGGAGTAGAATTGACAGAAGCAGATCTGGGAGAAAAGAATCCCTCGTACGATTTTTAATTTGGGAGAGAAGCCGTGCAATTTTTGTTTTTTTTAAAACAAGTCGGCAAAAACGACGTCGTTTTGGCTTACTGTGTAAAAACAAATATCGCACAGCTGTGCATACCCATTTTCCCCATATATATATATATGTGTGTGTGTGTGTGTGTGTGTGTGCGCGGGCGCGTGCGTGTGTGTGTGTGTAAAGACGTTACTTACATACATACAAATTTAGTGTTAGGGCGTTATACCCTCAAATGTAGACCTTTTGTCTAAACACTACCCTCAATTTATTTAATTAACCGAAAAAATGGCACTTCTTCAAGGTGCTTGAGTTTCCATTAGGGAGTACATCTTAATATTGAAATTCTTACAACTCAAAAGAAGATTAAGGTAAAGATAAATGCACTTCATATTTCATAAATTGACCCACTGCATAATAAATTGTTTCCTCTGAATTTTGTACTGAATTGAACAAACAAATAATAATAATAATAATAATAATAATAATAATAATAATAATAATAATAATAAATGGAGTGCATTTATCACATTTCTACGTACAAACAATGGCATTACCATAAGAAACTAAGAAAAGTTTCCCATTATTTAATTAGATGTCTCGATCTCTTTTGTACAACATCAAACATAAGAGGAACGTGAACAGACAGACCTCTCATGCATGCATGCATTACACATAATACACAGCTTGTGATCAATTAATTTCATCCTTTATATAACAGTCCGTGACCCCAAAACTCACCTGAACTAGCTAGCTAGTTAATTACCTACAACTTTTTATCTTCTTACTTAATTAACGTAACTGTCTTCTAGCTTCAATCTCCATGGAGTTCGTGTTCTTCATTTGAGCTTCATTTATGACATATGTAAAGATCTAGCTAGCTAGTCCTCATCAAATAGAAGTTCTTAACCTACATACTTCACCCGTGAACATGCATGCATGTTAATTTTTTCCTTAGGGTATTGCTTCTAATTAATACTACCTCCATTCAATAATAAATGTCTTTTTAGCTTGATGCACATAGATTAAGAAACTCATTTAATACTATCATTTAAGAATTATAATTTGTAGGAAATTCCATCACTACCCCTTTATGGGAAACTAAACTATTAATACAAGAAAGAAAATTTCTTGGAACAATGAGAAAAGTTAGGGGTAACATAGGAAAATAAATAATTTATTCTCCTAGAAAGTTGTAAACGACAAATAAATTGGAACAAGTTTTTTCTACAAAGACAGTTATTATGGAATGGAGGTAGTACCTTTTTTTATTGTACCATAATTAACAAGACTTAGGGATGTTTGTTTAGAGCTGAATGAAACTAAATAGTTGATCAATGGCTAAATCGGTCAGTTATTCAGTGCGTTTATTTTGAATAAAAATAGTCTGAATGATTGAATCGATTACATTTTTGGGCTGAATGATCAAGTGTAATTTTTTTGGTTGGATGAGTTCTGAATGAAGTATTTTATATTAAATTATTTTTTTACAATATTAACTATTACATTACGTAATATTAAATAAATTTACAACAATTTTAAATTTTTTCTGAGGGGTAAATTAAATAATAAAAATCTGTTATTTAGATATTTTAGACATTTCAATTATCAAACAATTTTTTTAATTCAGTATTCAGAATTTTGGTTTATTCAGTTCATTCAAATTACTTAAACAACATTCAAAATTATTTCATTCAGTTTTATCAAACACTCTCTTAATTTCTTAATAGAGTAAATCAATGGCTACACAATTTATTTAATTACATGCACAAGGCCATCCTCCATCGGTATCGCGGTTGGATTATCTCATAAAGTACTCAACTCTAGGGGTGTTCAACCGATTTTTATCAGACCGAGCCGGACCAGTACTTAACCGAACCGAAATCGAAATCGTCCAAATCTTGATACCGATATCGGTACCGGCTGGACCGGTATACCGAACCGGCGGTACCGGTTCGGAACCGATTCGGTACCGGTTTTTACCGAAAATTAATATAATTATTATTTTTATTTTTAATTTATTATTCTTATTATTATTTTTATTATTATTATTATTATTTTATTATTATAATCATTATTTATTATTATTATTATTATAATCATTATTTTATTATTATTATTATTAATAAATTATTAATAATAATAAAAAATTAGAAAACCAGTATAACCGGTCCGGTTCGGTTTTTACCGAACCATAAAATCGCCGAACCGAAACCGGTTCCGAAAAACCAGTATATACCGATTTTTTTGTACCGAACCGGACCAACTCTTTTTTATACCGAACCGACCAGTTCGGTCCGGTTCGAAAAACCGAAAAACTGAAAAAACCAAAATAAATGAACAGCCCTACTCCACTCTACCCTTTTCATAAAAACTAGTCTCATGTTGCGTGTGCATTTACCACAAGGATAGAAATTTTATCAAATCTGATAAATAAAATAAAGCAAAAATATATGAAAGATGATTGCAATAAAATCAAATTAACCTAGCTATATGGACTAAAAAGGAAAGAGGATTTGTGACTCAGACAGTCAGTACGATCAAGGTTGTTATCACAGTACTTCCCCTCGCCATTTACAGAATAGATAAAAAAAATGAAAAGACTAATTTTTTTATATAAAAAAACCACATTTTTGATATTTCTTAGAAATGGTTCACTTGTGTTGATAGCAAAGTACAAAGTTGGGTATATATATATGGGTATTCATCCATGGCAAACGTTTGTCATGGACACTATTCAGCAAACAAGTTGATTACCGTTGATCTGGACAATGAAAGGCTGAGATTGGGCAACATTTCTCCCTGCCGCTACAGCTTGTAGCGGCAGTCCCTTTTACTTTTTGTCCATTTGCAAATTACATTACTGCCCCTAACTTATAATACATGCCTGCCGCTACAGGCTGTAGCGGCAGTGTGACTCCCATCCATATAGCTATGTAAAAATAATGATAATGTAAAAAGACAATGATAATGTAAAAGATAATGATATATAATATAAAAATAAAAGATAATGATAAGATAATGATACATAATATAAAAAAAAAAGATAATGATAAGATAAGTCTGAATAAAAGATAAACTTATTTTTATAAATACATAATGTAAAAATAAGATAAGTTTGAATAAAAGATAAATTTATGTTTTTATAATAAAAGAATCTTTTATAATAAAATAAATTTATCTTTTATTATAAAAACATAAATTTATCTTTTATAATAAAATAAATTTATCTTTTATTATAAAAGATAAATTTATTTTATTATAACAGATAAAATAAAATTTATTTTATTTTTCCGTTGATCTGTTATAATAAAATAAATTTATCTTTTATAGTAAAATAAAATTAATTTTAACTTTTATTATAAAAGATAAATTTATTTTATTATAAAAGATAAATTTATCATTATCTTTTATTTTTATATTATGTATCATTATCTTTTACATTATCATTATCTTTTTACATTATCATTATTTTTACATAGCCATATGGATGGGAGTCACACTGCCGCTACAGCCTGTAGCGGCAGGCATGTATTATAAGTAAGGGCAGTAATGTAATTTGTAAATGGACAAAAAGTAAAAGGGACTGCCGCTACAAGCTGTAGCGGCAGGGAGAAATGTTGCCCAATCTCACCCTTCCATTGTCCAGATCAACGGTAATCAACTTGTTTGCTGAATAGTGTCCATGACAAACGTTTGCCATGGATGAATACCATATATATATATATATATATATATGGTCTCCATCCACAGCAACCGGTTGTTGGGGAGCAATCCTTTTTGGCCAGCCGGTACAGCTTGTTACGGCTTATAAAAAAAAAAATTCTAAGGCCGGTACAAGCTGTTACGGCTGGCCAAAAATGGGTTGCTCTCAACAACCGGTTGCTGTGGATGGAACCCTATATATATATATATATATATATATATATATATATATATATATATAATGGATCCTGTCCGGACTCCCGGACAGGTCCAAAATTCGGACTCTGAAATTTTTTTATTTTTTTTGGTTTTTATTTTTTATAATTTTTGGTTTTTATTTTTTTTTGGTTTTTTTTTATTTTTGTATGTACAGACTGTACATACATATTTTGGTATATGTATTCAAATCAAGCTCAAAACATTATATTATGAAAAAAATTCAATTCCATAATTTTTTTTTAGTTGTTCTAAAAAAAGTCCGTATTTTGATAAAATGCGAGAGTCCGGGCTGGATCCGGACTCTCTCTCTCTCTCTCTCTATATATATATATATATATATATATATATATATATATATATATACATGGTCCGGATCTTAAGTTCACTCCTTTTATAACATACCTTGCTCACTTCCTTTAGTAACGGACCAAGCGACGCTTCAGTCCGTCGCTATATATAGAACCGTCGTCTTAACTTTTAGTGACGGACAACAATAGCGACAGACAAAATATAGTGACGGACTGAACATATGGCGATGGACCGAAAAGTCGCCTGATCCGACGCTAAAGGGGATGAGAAAGGTATGCTAGATAAGGGTGAGCTTAAGATCCAGACCGTATATATATATATATATATATATATATATATATATATATATATATATATATATATATATATATATATATATATACGGGAAGGATCAAGAGCATAATCCTTAAATAGATAACGCCTTAAATAGCATAATTTTATCAAAACGATGTAGTTTTGGAAGGACGCGATGGCATTTTTGTAAATACGTGGTGGCATTGTATTTACAAAAATGTCACCGCGTCCCTCCAAAACTACGTCGTTTTGATAAAATTATGCTATTTAAGGCGTTATGCTATTTAAGGATTATACTCTTGATCCTTACCGTATATATATATATATATATATAGAAAATGGATCAGGTCCGGACCTCCCGGACGGGAGAAAATCCGGACCCAATTTTATTTTTATTTTTTTTTGTAGAACAACTAAAAAAAAATTATGGAACTGAAATTTTTCAATAATACAGTATTTTGGGTGTGTTTTTAATACCTACACCAACCAATGTATGTACAGTCTGCCCAGACTGTACAGAAATATTTTGGTATAGGCATCCAAATCACGCCCAAAACACTGTATTATGTAAAAATTCAAATTCCATAAAAAAAAATTTAATTGTTTCAAAAAAAAGCAAAAAAAAAAAAGGTCCGAATTTTAACAAAATCCGGAAGTCGGGACCTGATCCGGACTCTATATATATATATATAGTATGGACAGTTCTTGCGAGCTTGCAACTCTATTCAATAATCATTTATTAAAATGTTAAATAAGAAACATATTTTATAAAGAACGAGAACATATGTACCCATATGAGAATGTCTCCAAAAAACGTAACACTTGCGAATGGACTATGTAGCTGATGATCATACAAGAATTGTGTGGGATTTAGTGCCATATTATGTGTACCAAACACATTTAGTTTGTATAGTATAATTAACCTACGTACGTACTCAATGATTAATATAATCCGGACCCACTAAGTCAAATTGGTCCATAAACTCTAAGACCACCTAGAACAATACAATAAATTAAATCAATCAGACCACAAGTATATTGAATACGTTAAGAGATAAGATTTGGGGTTGAATATATTGAAGACTAAATTGTTCATAAATTGAAATTAAAGCTTACTTTTGTATTAGTTTTATCAATTGACTCTTGATTTTTCTTGAAAAACCAGCAATAACAGCTGTGATTTGGGACCCAGCCCTACCTAGTTGATCATTCCTCCTCTAACTGATGTACGTACGTACTCCCCTCTTCCCTTCCCTTGATACAAGTCTTTTTTATTCTTTAATACAAATCGTTTAAGAATTTTAAATATGCATTAATTTCTTTCATTATTTTCTATCTAATAAATATATAAGACTCTCTTTTCAATAAAAGAACAATATAAATAATTAATATTATATTTAATATTTTATAATTATTTTTTTAATATTTATGTACAATTCTAAAACGACTTATATTAAAAATCTGAAGGAGTTCAAGATTTACATACGTTGCTATCACATTGGAAAAGGAGCGATATATATACTTTATTATTCACTTTGTTACTTAATTAGAGAAGATCAATTTACACTAGAGAAAAACAGTTTTCCTAATTGGGAGGTTATTTATATAAATATAATATAATATATAAAAAGTCAAAAGTTAAAGTTAAGTTTTAAAGGAGATCGAATTGTTGGATTATTTTATTTTCTTTAAAAATCTGCTTAATTAATTATATATATATATATATATATATATATATATATATATATATATATATATATATATATATAGCACTTTAGTTTTGCTCTTTTTAACCAAATTACTGATGTATTTTAATATTAAAAGAAAAAAGTGATGATGACCAATAGAGGGGGTGATTAACCGAATGACGGTATTAGAAAATTAAATAAATAAATAATACCAAATTATTGAAATAGAAATTTAATGCTAATTTAAGAAACTTTAGGTTATGGAGTAATAGTACTTCTTTTTTATTTATTTACCGAAAGCACATAATTTAATCCTTTCGAATTTGCTCTCCCCATATTTATCAATAATCGTGATTATGCTCTAACTACAGTAGGTCATATCACACAAAAAGCAAGATGTAAAGAGCAAAAATAAATAAAGATCAATTTAATTAAGGTTTTTGCCATGGACAACTAATTAAAGGATGCAATTTATAATACAACACGGTAATCCCACTACAAACATGACATGCAATAACAAGGTTAGTATTAAATATAAACATATCATAAAAAGTTTAACACGTTTAATTTAATATGAAATTTAAATAAATTAAACACACATTATTTACTAATTGAATTAACACATTTATCACCATTACGCATTCAAAACTATGAATACCAGTCTATTTAGAGTTGTAAATAAGTCAAATCTCAACGAATACGTACCCTCTTGCACAGATTTGACTTGACTCGAAAAATTAAGCTTGAATTCAACTCGATCGAATTCAATAAGGGATTTCAAATTTTCCGTTAGATTCGACTCGGATCATTATTCGGACCTACTCGGCTCGTAAGTACTCAACTTATTTACAAAATGAGTTACTCGTGAGCCTTCAAAATGAGTTTCAAATATGAACTATTTCACTTAAAAGTGAACCACTATATACATACTAAATTGATTACGAATCTAATGTTTATACATAAAAAATTTCACTTTTATTTATATAAAGAAATTACATAGAATGTAATATAAATTGATAATCACAAGTCATTAATTTATTTAAGTACAAGCTTACACAATTACATACTACACTTTATAAATTACAAAAGTTGATACAAATATCACATATTTAGTTTTAAGTATAGGTCAAAACAATATTCGAGTATGATCCATCGAACATGTATCGAATATGGTTCATGAAAAACTATAATATTGGAATCCTAATATAAATGAACATTAATATATTTGAATTCGAGTCGTATATCATTAAATAAGAAACGAATAAGAAACATATTAGAGTCGAATTAATTTCAAATTTAAATTTTGAATCATATTTTAGAATGGATCTAGAATCATACCGAACAACTCGGGTGTTTGTCTATTTCATCAAGTGGAAGGAGGCTAGTCATATAATGAAGCTGTAGATAGCGTGGCACAAATTTCACTCTACAGATAACTTCTACTACTATATTTGATTAGAAATTATTCAGTCTCAACAACTCAACAGTATCAAAACGCGTTTTGCTCCTCATTATTTTGGCCTTATATTGTTCCCTTTTTAATTATTCCCAACTCAAATCGTATATATATACATGCACCCCCATCTTGATCCCCCCACTTGTAACTCAGCATCTCCCTACTCTCCAAATCTCTCTCTAAAAATTAAACTATTCCTCCATGGCTCTCTGCACATCTCTCCTCTTCCTCCACCTACTGCTGATTTTAAACTCTCTTCCCAGATTCTCAGCCATATCAAACTATAACCCAAACACCTTAAAACCAGTAGTTTATAACAAATCTCTTTCTCTCTCCTTCCCTCTCAAATCTCTCCCTCTCTCTCCTCACTCAGCCTTTCGGGCTTCTCTAATCTCACTGTCACACCACACAAACAGAACGACCCACAACCGAAGCTCAACGAATTCACTCCTAAACTACGATGTCAAATCATCCTTCAAATATTCGATGGCTCTGATCGTCTCTCTCCCGATTGGGACCCCACCACAGACCCAACAGATGGTGTTGGATACCGGCAGCCAGTTGTCGTGGATTCAGTGCCATAACAAGACTCCGAGGAAGCCCCCTCCAACGACGTCGTTTGACCCTTCTCTCTCCTCATCCTTCTCTATCCTCCCATGTAACCACCCAATTTGTAAGCCCGCAATTCCCGATTATACCCTCCCTACCTCATGTGACCAAAACCGTCACTGCCACTACTCTTACTTCTACGCGGATGGTACCTATGCTGAGGGGGATTTGGTAAGGGAAAAGTTGACGTTTTCTCCTTCCCAAAGTACCCCTCCTTTGATACTCGGATGTGCCACGGATTCGGCCGAGGCAGAGGGTATTCTGGGAATGAACCTCGGACGGTTCTCATTCCCCTTGCAAGCTAAGATTGGTAAATTTTCTTATTGCTTGCCGATTCGCCAAAAGCTAGCCATGCCTACCGGAGTATTTTACCTAGGCCAAAACCCAAATTCAAATTCATTTAATTATGTCAACATTTTGACTTTTCCTCAAAGTCAACGCATGCCTAATCTTGACCCCCTAGCATACACTCTAGGAATGGTCGGGATAAGAATTGGAGGGAAAAAATTGAACATACCGGCGTCGGTGTTCCTGCCTAACGCCGGCGGCTCCGGTCAGACGATGATCGATTCCGGCACGGAGTACACGTTTCTGGTGGACGAGGCTTACTCAAAGGTGAAGGAGGAGATTGTGAGGTTAGTAGGGCCAAAAATGAAGAATGGTTACGTTTACGAAAATACATTGGACATGTGTTTCGGTGGGGATCCGAGGGAGATCGGGCGGTTGATAGGGGACATGGTATTTGAATTTGACAAGGGTGTGGAGGTTTTGATCGAGAGTGGTAGGATTTTAGATGATGTGGGGAGTGGGGTCCATTGCTTCGGCATCGGACGGTCGGAATTGCTGGGGGTCCCAAGTAATATTATTGGCAATTTTCATCAGCAAAATCTTTGGGTGGAATTTGATATTAGTAATCGAAGAGTGGGTTTTGGTAAAGCTGATTGTAGCAAATTAGGGTAGGTAGGTAGCTCAAATGTGCCAAAGTGCTTGCTTAGTTGATTAGGTATACATAAATATATTTCACATGGTAAAAAAAAACAAATGTATACTAGTACTTTGTATAATGGGAATGAGAAGGGGAGAATATTGTCCAGAAAACTGATATTTTCATAACATATTTTTATAATAAAAATATAACGATAATTTTATTATAAAAATATTATTTTCTGTTATAAAAATATCAATTTTCTATTGTAATATCTGATGTAAATAAAGATGCACTTTAGGACAAAACTAGAAGTTTGTTTGTACCACTCAAAATAGGGCCCCTGGTAATATATACACATTAATTAATGCTATTATGTACGTAACAGTTTATCGTACAAAGAAATATGAGCAAATGACAATGACACTGTATGTGAATAATCATGTACAAAGAAATATGAGCAAATGACACTGTATGTGAATAATCATGTTCTAAATACGCTGCGTGTGCAGTTAAAAACATGGTGCAAAAAATTTAAGGTTGACAAAAAGTATGGAGAAAAAAATATATTTTTTTTTTTATAAAAAAAGTTAAAATATTACACAGTTTCTTAGAGTCACTTATATTTTTTCTTCTCTTTTAATAATATAGAAAATTAAATAAATTTCGTGACTATATAATATTACAGCGTATAAGACTTTGCCATTGTATCCACTCCAATTTATAAAACATTATTTAAGTGTCAGACATCGGGTATTTTTTTTTTCCTATGTCTTTGTTTCTTCTATCTTTTTTTATTTTGATATATCGATTAATTAATTCATTTAAATGGTGAAGTTTTAAGAAAAGGGACCGACATGATTGTCGACGAATTTGAAAAAATTTATTTGAACGATTTAATTTTGATGATTGAACCAAATTAAAAAGAGTCGCCAGTTGGTATGATTTTAAATTGATGTACCAACTCATTCGAATTTTGAAGGTTTTCACAATATGGTCCAATATGTAATTCCGTATAATTGATCTGAAAATCCGAGATTCATAAAGTTCGGGGGCTTGATTAAGCGAGAGGAAGGTGTTAGACACCCTTTGACTTCTGTGAAAATACTATTACCGTATCTTATTGATTTTCTATGCATAAAGTGTGTGTGTGTGTGTGTGTGCGCACGCGCGCGCACGCTTTTTATTGTGCTCGGTGCTTTAATTTAAAAGTTTATAATTCTAAGCCTCATGGTGAGTTATTTAAAAGCATTGTTGTACCTCTTTGGACTATGCACAAAGGATTTGATTAAATAAAAAGTTTATTTTAGAACAGATATATATCGATGACATTTCGGTAAACAAAGGTTTTCAAATCATTCGTCAAATAGGAATCGAGATCCATTGATACTTCTGATTATTAACTTTAAACTTATGATGGTGTACCTCTTTGGATCTATACACAAAGGATTTGATTGATATAAAAGCTCATTTTTAGAACATAATGTATAACAGTGATGTTTTGAAAACGAGGTTTACAAATCTTTCGTCAAATAGGAGTCGAGGTTCTTTAATACTTCCTTTTATTTATCCTAAGTAAATCTACCCCGAATCACTTTATTCTTTATGAAAGCTTTTTGTGGTTTTGACTTGAAAATCGTTTTTAGTGATGATGCATGGCGCCAAAAGTGTCGGATCATCATCGGGCATGAAAGACATCTCGATGAATCCGAACACCCATAATCATAAATTTCACTATCACGGGATCTTAAATTCGACTTCTCAGAGCGAACACCTCGAACTCGTTTTAAGATCCAATATTACATATACAACGATTTCGCGTTATTTAAACATTACATAATAAACGAAAAAGTCCATCGTGAGAATCTAGTTAAGATACGATCATTAGATCTCAACCCCGAGATTCTTAGACTCACATTATTAAACTTAAACATATATATATATATAACATGTCCTAAACTCGATAATAGATGATTTCATAGGTTGAAATCTCCATTACGAGCCCTTAGGACCCCTCACCTCTAAATATAGATCTAGGGTTCTACGGAGTGACCAGAACGAATCAAAAACGTTAAAACATCTATATCTACCATGGATCTAAACCGATCTAGCATATAAGTTAGAGCTTCATACTCCATAACCCTTTAAAGGGCTAGATCCGGCTTAGATCTAGGTAGATCTACCCTTCGGATTTGATTTCCAACTATATATGCACAAAATAATCGGTAGAATCTCTAAATCTACCAACTACTACGTAAAATATATGTAAAATAACATGTCTAACTATATTTAAACAAGATATTACATAGATCTACTATTTATAACATCATTTACAAAGAAAATAACAAAAAATGAGTGTTTTTCACCTTGGGGGACGCGTGAACAAGCTTCTTTTGGCTTGAAATCATTCTATATCACTTAATATGTAAAAGATATATGATTAAAGAACTCAATATGATGAAAGAATGCAAGACCCGAGCCCTTCTCTATCTAGAACTATTTTCTCTCTCTAACTTCTCTTTTTTTTTGTAAATGAACTGATGTTGTTGATTTAAGGACCCCCCGGCCATCCGCAAGTGTACCTGCGGTTGGGCCTCGTGGATCCCGCCGTCTCGAAGTTCATTCCTCCGGTCTCAGTCCGGTGAAAGTTAAGCTTCATACCCAAAAATTCCAGAAAGTCCTTACGGAAGGCGGTGAAATAAGGTCGAGTCTGATTGAATCATAGTCCGAGAAGATGATGTTGTAAGACCCCGAATTTTATGAAATAAAAGTATTCAATTTTCTTATAATTATTATTTTATTCTGTAAATGGTTAAATTGATAAAAGGTTAAAGTTAAGGGTGATATGTGAAATTTTTTGCAAAGTATGTAAGTTGTTATAGAATATTCTTTTTGTCGGGGAATATCCGTATGATGGAACAATCATTGGTGGACCCCACAACGGAAGTATTATCGTAGTTAGAAAACTACAGAATTATCTTTTATTAAAAATAACGGTGAAAGTGTTACCGTTAAAACTGTTGAAATACTCGGTAGTATAAGTACAGTAATACGCGTGGTTGCATAGTAGCACACGGTATTTGTAAGACCCCAACTTATTATAAGTAAAATTAAACTTCCTCTATTTATTATTTTGAAATAGTAAGGGTTGATTTGATTAATGTGGTTAGTTATGGGTAAAATGCGCAAATATTTCAAATAAGCAAGTGGTTATAAAATATTCATTGTTGACGGGAAATATTCGTTTGGTTGTGGAATATTCTTACCGTCGGGGAATATTCGTACGACGACGCAGCCTTGTGTGGGCCCATAACGGAAAGTGATTGGATGAAGAAAACGACAAATATAAGTTATTTATAAATAACGGCGTAGTTGTTACCGTTAATACTGTTGGAATACCCGGTGGTTAAAACACAGTAGCACACGGTATTGCACCAATTATTGATTCTTACGTAAGAAGACACTACTCAATAATTGTTACAGTAATTACTGTTTAATATTTTATTTTATTGATTCAATAATTGCTACGTTGATATTTTATATTACTACTGTTTCAATAATTGTCATTACACAGTATTTTACTTTATCGAATCAATAATTCATATTATTTGAATAATATTATTAGATAGCATTATTAGCAATGTCTAGAAAGTTCTGTTTAAGAAGAGGTTTGGTCACCTAATTGCGCCCCCTCTTTCCTGGGAACGGCCTGGTTGTCGATATTGTGATTTTGTAATATTATTTGTGAATAATTAATTATTGATTTATATAATAAGGCAAATATTCATTTTATGTGGATATAGATGGAGAAAATTTTAAAGTAACAATTGTTGAAAAATTGATATTTTATCTTTTCTGATAAAACAATTCATTTAAATATATTATTATATTTTAATAATATAATAATGGTTATATTTTTACAATGAATGTGAGATATATGAATATATGAGAAGGAAGAATATTTTTGTTACAAAAGTTGTTTGAAACAAGTTAAACATGTCTGTGGGCCCATTTCTTGACTGAAATTTGATTATAGCTTGTAAAATCGTTCGTATGTGAATTTCGGTTAATACATAAGGATTGATTTTTTCTGATAAAAGGGCTATTTATTAAGAATTATTAAAGTTCTGTAGTTCTGAAATAATTGATTTTTGAAAGTTTTAATTATTTTTAATAACAAAAACATTTTTTTTGTTTTTGTCATTAGTGGTGGCTGAATTCAGATGGTCAAGGTGGGCGTAAGAATTTAAATAAATAATATTAATATTTTATTATATTTTCTGCTTTGGTGTTCTAAGTAATTTTCTATAAATAGGGTGCTTAGGTTAGAATTGAAAATCACACCAGAAACTGAAGTTTTCTCTCTCTATATTATCGAGCGTATTCTTGTGAGTATTTTGATACTTTGAGTATTGTTATACGGTACAAGTTCCCTTCAGCACTATATCCAGTATTCTAGTCAGAAGTATCGTCTTTTCGAGGTAAGAGAATTTTTTTTTAAATGATATTATTTCTTCTAATATCATTATACCGGAATATTGGTAAGATTTTTCTTGTGAAATTCTTGTCTTTTAGTGTCGAGATTACTATTCACGTATACGACACTATTCACGAATACGGCACTATTCACAGAAAAATTAAATTTTCATTTTTTGTCCAAAATATCTAATATGGATACTAGCTTTGATTGTATCCATGTTTTGATCATTCTTAAATTTTATTTCACTACGGTTATTTATGAAGTATTTTTGAACTTGGATTGTTTGAAATACGAATCCTTAATATTTATTCTTTTGTTTCACTGTATTCGTTTTCTTTAAAATATTTTTCATCATCCTCAGTCCTAAATGATGAGATTACTGAATATCTTTGGCCTGTAGTGCAAAGATGATTGATTTTCTTTTGAATATCTTTGGCCCGTAGTGCAAAAATGAACAGGTGTTGAGACGAACATGACCGACTGATGAATATCTTTGGCCTGTAGTGCAAAGATGAATATTTGATTCAAGATGTATATTGATTGACGTTATAGGGATAAAATATTGATGATGGACTTTTAAATTCATAGATAATAGTAGATTTCATTCTCTACGTAACTCTTCTATGAATTATTATTTTCGCTGCGAATATTGATCTGAAATTTGTTGTCTATTGTATTTTATCAGATTTTTCCATGTTGAAGACTAACGATAATTTGTTCTATATTATCTTAGTCATAATATTCTTTACTGGGCTAGTTGAGCTCACCCTTTTTTTTTGTTCTATTTTTCTTCTCAGGATGCGAGAATGTAGCGAGTTCTAGTCGGGGTGTGGAATGATGGTTCTAGAGAGTTGTATTAGTAGTCCTCACTATTTTTATAAAATAATGTACCAATAATTGTAATGTGGACTTATTTGGGTGTGAATATTCTCTAGATGGCAATATTTGTATTTAAACTCACAGTTTATATGTTGTATTAATAAAGTTGTAGCTGTTTCTGTACTATGTTATTGACGACTCAAAATGGGTGATGTATACCTATTTTGGGGGCGTCACAGTATTGATTATTGATGCTTACGTAAGAAGTCACTCAGTTATACTCAATTATTGCTACAGTAATTGCTGCATCATATCTCTCATATTACTGATTCAATTATTGTCACAGTATCACCTGCATAATATATATTATTAAATCTATAATTGAGACGACAAAGTTATCCATATTATTATTTACAATATTGACAATGTCTAGAAGTTCTGTCAAGGAGATGTTTGGTCACCTAATTGCGCGCTAATAAGGAGAAATTCTTATCGAAAAGCCCCCTCTTTCCTGGGAACGACCCGATTGTTAAATATTGTGAATTATAATATTAATGATGAATAAGTTCGTGTTGATTAAAGATTAAATTGATAGTTCCATTGTGTTGAAATTATTAGTGTTAGTGAAAATCGACATTTATTTCGATAATAATTGATATCTGGAGGTTATATTGACCAATCGGTAATTAACAGAATAAATGAGCAATTAATTGCTATTAATTTACATGATTATAACTATTTGTTCATATGTGTGCACTATTGATTCACATTCATTTACTATATATTAGGGGAGTTGGTGCAAGATTAATACTACTTGCATGACTAAGTTAAAAATAGAGGTATAGATGGAGGTACTATACTGTAATTCGTATTTTCACATGTTCAGAACTATTGATTCACATGATTTACTATTGATTCACATGATTTACTATTAGGGGAGATGGTGCAAGTTTGATAATACTTGCAGGACTAAATTAAAAATGAAGGAAAAGAGGAAGGTATTATATTGTAATATTTCGAGCCCCAAAACGTGCAATTATCGAAACTATATTTTTCTATAAATAGAAGCTCATTCTTCCTTCATTTCTCACCAATTTACTAAAGCTATAGAGCAATTATTATAGAGAGAAATTATAGAGAGAAAGAAGAAGAGAAGTCTGCTACCTCACTATTCCAGTATCCAGTCTTCTTCTAAGGTAAGAGGTATTATTCTTTCGTATTCATGAAGAGAGTTATTTTCTTTCTATACTCGTAAGGGTTGTTATTCCATTATTTATTATTATGTTAGAATAACCTGTTTATGCGAAATACCGCATACATGGTGAAATTCTTCTGTTATTCCATTCTTTATTATTCTGTTGGAATAACCTGTCTGTGCGGTCTATTGCATGCCTGGTGAATTCTGTTGTTATTTCATTCTTTATTATTCTGTTGGAATATCCTGTCTGTGACGCCCCCAAAATAGGTATACATCATCCATTCTGAGTTGTCAATACATGGTACAGAAACAACTACAACTTTATTATTACAACAGTAAAACTGTGAGTTTGAATACAAATATTATCTTCTAGACAATATCTATACTCAAATAAATCCTCATCACATTTATTGATACATTATTTTACAAAAATGGTGAGGACTACTAAACAACTCTCTCTAGAACCTTCATTCCATACCCCGACTCGTATTCGCTATATTCTCGCCTCCTGAGAAGAAAAATAGAACAAAAAGGAAAAGGGTGAGCTCAACTAGCCCAGTAAAGAATATTATGACTAAGATAATATACAAAAAATTATCGTTAGTCTTCAACAGGGGAAAATCTGAGAGAATACATTAAACAACAAGTTTTAGATCAATATTCGCAGCGAAAAATATTAATTCATAGAAGAGTTACGTAGAGGATGAAATCTACTAATATCTATGAATTTAACAGTCCATCATCATTATTTTATCCCTGTAACATCAATCAATATATATCTGGAATCAAATATTCATCTTTGCACTACAGGCCAAAGATATTCATCAGTTGATCATGTTCATCTAAACACCTGTTCATCTTTGCATTACAGGCCAAAGATATTCATTAGAAATCATTCATCTTTGCACAACAGGCCAAAGATATTCCATTATATCATCATTTAGGACTGATGATGATGAAAAATATTTTTAAAGAAACGAATCCAGTGAAACAAAATGACAAGGATTAAGGATTAAGGATTCGTACTTTATTTTATCCATGTCCAAAAATACCTCAAAAATAATCATAGTGGTGTAAAATTCAAGAATGATCAAAACATGGATACAATCAAAGCTAGTATCCACAATAGATATTTTAGACGAAAAGGAAAATTTTCATTTTTCGATGAATAGTGCCGTATTCGTGAATAGTGTTGTATACGTGAATAATGCCGTATACGTGAATAGTAACTCCGACACAAAAAGTTCTAAATTTGATTAAAAATTCAGATCAATACTTCGGCATAATAATATTAGAAGAAATAATATCATTTTAAAAAAATAATATCTCTTACCTCGAAAGACAGTACTTCTAGTTGAAACATCGGATATAAGCTATGACTTGAACTTGCACTGTATAGCAACAGTACTCAAAGTATACTCAAAATACTCACAAGAATACGCTCGATAATATAGAGAGAGAAAACTTCAGTTTCTGGTGTGATTTTTAATTCTAACATAAGCACCCTATTTATAGGAAAATGCTTAGAACATTTAAGCAGAAAATTTAATAATATATATATATATATATATATATATATATATCAAAATTCCTACGCCACTCATGAAATCTGATTTCAGATCAATAAGCACATGCCACCTTCTAGAAAAAGTAAGAAAAAACGTTTTTCTAATTTAAAATAATTTAAACTTCCAAAAATCAATTATTTCGGAGCTTCGGAACTTCAATAATTCACAATAAATAGCCCTTTTGTCGGAAAATTCGAAACTCACAACTTTTTATAGGAAATTAAATTCTCTACAACTTTACAGAAGAAAGTTTTTCTAAATTCCAAACAGAAATTGACCGAAATCTACAAACGGGCGATTTTACAGACTATAATCAAATTTCAGTCAAGAAATGGGGTCCACCGACACATAAAACATGCTTTAAAAATTTTTGGTAACAAAAATACTCTTTCTCCACATATACTCATATATCCCACATTCATCGTAAAAATATCATCATTATTATATTATTAAAATATAATAATATATTTAAATGAATTATTTTATCAGAAAAAGATAAAAATTTCAATTTTCAACAATTGTCACATTAAAAATTTTCTCCATCTATATCCACATAAAATCAATATTTTTCTCATCATATGAATCAATAATTAATTATTCACAAATAATATTACAGAATCACAATATTGACAATCAGGCAGTTCCCAGGAAAGAGGGGGCTTTTCAATAAGAATTTCTCCTTACTGGCGCGCAATTAGGTGACCAAACCTCTCCTTAGATAGAACTTTCTAGACATTGCCAATAATGTTATCTAATAATATTATTCAGATAATATGAATTATTACTTCGATAATGAAAAATACTGTGTAATGACAATTATTGAAACAACAATAATATAAAATATCAACATAGCAATTATTAAATCAATAAAATAAAATACTGAACAGTAATTACTGTAACCATTATTGAGTAGTGCCTTCTTACGTAAGAATCAATAATTGGTGCAATACCGTGTGCTACTGTGTGTTAACCACCGAGTATTTTAACATTATTAACGGTAACAACTACGCCGTTATTTTAAACAACTTATATTTGTTGTTTTCTTCATCCAATCGCTTTCCGTTATGGGGCCCATACATGGCTGCGCCGTCGTACGAATATTCCCCGACAGTACGAATATTCCACGACCATACGAATATTCCCCGATAACAATAAATATTTTATAACCACTTGCTTATTTTGAAATATTTGTGCATTTTACCCATAACTATCCACATTAATCAATTCAACCCTTACTATTTCAAAATAATAAATAGAGAAAATTAAATTTCATTAGTAACAAGTTGGGGTCTTACACTGTCTGTGTGGGTTACGCATGACCTAGTTCCATTCTTTATTATTCTGTTGGAATAACCTGTCTGTGCGGAGTACGCACGCCTGGTGAATTCTTCTGTTATTCCATTCTTCATTATTCTGTTGGAATAACCTGTCTATGTGGATTACGTATGACTGGTGAATTCTTCTGTTATTCCATTCTTTATTATTCTGTTGAAATAACCCGTCTATGTGGATTACCGCATGCATGGTGAATAATCCTTTGTATTCATTCCTTATTAAATTGTGGAAATGATCTGTCTATGTGGATTACCGTATGGCGGGCAAAAATTCACTTGCAGTTTCATATATTCTATTATACTCAGTTGGTTAAAGTTTTGGCTTCTATACTCCATGAAATTAGTAGAGTATCTTGGATATTTGCGCTTCATCCAATATCTTTTCATGGAAATATTCTTCTGAGCATTCTTGAATTTTACTCTACAAAGCAGTATCATGTTGACAATTTGAATATTTTTAAACTCTGGATAAATTTAAAGTCTTTATTATTTATAGTTGATTTCGTTGGATTTGATTTCGTTTGATTATTACTTATATCATTATCATCATCCTCATGCTTATATTGTGATAAAAGTCATCTTTGGCTTATGTGCATAAATGGACTTGGTATGATTATGATTAGGGATTAGTTGGTATAATCATGACCGTAGTGTGACGAATGATGTGGTGAAAGTCCTCATTGGCCCGTAGTGCATTGATGGACAGTTATAGGTATAATTATAATCAGGGATTATTCGGTATAGTCATGACCATTGATGATTACATGAATATCCTTGGCCCGTAGTGTAGGGATGATTCGATGATGTGGTTTATTTATTAAGCTGAGTCTCAGCGATAAAGTTGATGAAAAACTTTTTAAATCATAGAAGATAGTAGATTTTATGCTTTACTTGACTCTTTTAATGGATTGCTTATTTTCGTTGCAGTTGTTGATCTAAAACTTGTTGTCTATTGTATTCTATCAGTTGTTATATTGTTGAAGGCTAAGGATAATTTATTCTGCATTATCTTAGTCATAATATTTTTTACTAGGCTAATTGAGCTCACCCTTTCTTTCATTGTTCTCTTCAGGAAATGAGAATATAGCTGGGACGAGTCGGGGAATGAAGTGATGGTCCAGGATAAATGGATTTAGTAGTCCTCATGACTATTCTACGGAATAATGTGATAATAATTGTAATGAGGACACCCTTGAGTGTGGATATTGTCTAGATGACAATATTCTTGTTTAAACTCTCAGCTATGTTTTGTCGTATTTTACACGACTGTTGTATAATTAAGTTTGTATTTGATTTATGTACCATGTATCTGGCGACTCAAGATGGGTGATGTATACCTATTTTGGGGGCGTCACAGATGTAATTAGTTGAAAGGTATCTTCCGGTTCCCGAGGATCGTTAATTGGCTCGTCTTGGATAGCTCGCAGTTTAATTATTGTTGTGGTTGCTTTTTGTGGCCTTTTCCTTTGCTTTGCGATCCTCGTTCGGTCTACGTCATGTCTGGGCATCGTTACACCCTGATTTCTCCATGGAGTTGTCGATCTCCGGGATGAAATAATACTTTTGTCCTCCCTCGGGGTTGTCTCTGAAATAAAATTACGCGTTTACCATTCTGCAAGGTTAGTGTAAGGAAAACAAAATTTTGAGTGCTACATCAAGTAAATAATCTTCTGAAATAAAAAATTATGTTTAGTTATAAATTTTTTTTTTAAAAAAAAGTCTAAATTTAATATTTGAAGAAGTATTTGTGGCACAAAAACTCTAGCAATAGCATGGCTGGATTTATATATTTATGTTATCTCAAAAATTAATTTCCCAATTTGTTTATAAACTAGTTGAATGCTAGCTAAGTGGAGAGGATTAAGTACAAGATGATTATTGAGTAAAGTCAAAGAACAAGCTGGTTGTCTTAATTAATCTTATTTTTTTCTTGTAGGACAATGGTCATGCATCTGTAACATCTTTTCTAGTGACTGATGTTTATCTTTGATGATTAAAGTTTCTTCTTAATTAAAACAAGATTAACAAACCTTTTAATTAATTACTTATAGAAGTAAGATTATATATATGTATTGGTGGGGTATATGGGGTTTGTTAGATGTATGCAATCTGGAGGACAGCTTGTTTCGGACTCTTATGCCGACTCGGACATATGTGCCCATATATTCCCGACATGTACATGATTAATGATTGATTTTCTACGTTAGGTTAGGTTAGGGTAATTAAAACAAATTTTAATTAACCCTAGCTCTTTTCTTCTTTTTAACCTTAATTTGAACCTGTCTAACTTACATATATATGCTTCATCATTTAATAATGATCAACGATCATGTCTTTTTCAATATTCATTTGAAAAGTTTAGCACTCAGGGAGTACTCATGTAATTAATTTATCACAAAATTAAAATAATTCTATCTTTTCAATGAGTTATACAATGTTTTCATGCTTGCGCACTTAATTAATTATAATATTTTCCGATAATTTTTGAAGTTAAAGACTAAAAATATTTTTGTGTGAAAAAATAAATATTTTTATGAAAATATATAACGTATACATATGTAGCAGACCAAGAAGCTTAAAATAATTTAAATGGGATTTTCATATTCGGACTTAAAGAATATATCTAATGAACTTGGTTTAGCTAAGTATCAATTCTTCACATGATAAACAATTACAGGTTTACGTACCAATGATACGTTTAGATCGGAGTAATTAATGAATGTGGGAATGGAATGACTCGTTAATGAAAAAAAAATTATGTTTGATTGCGATTGGAATGGATTGAACCATTCTTATTCTTCCCAGTTTACGAATTTTATTTCTTAGGAAAGAGAGATTATGGAATAACTCATTCTAACGGAATAAATTATTTTACTCTCTACTCCATTCCTTCAATCCAAATATAACACAAATGTTGAAGCCTTGTGACAATTGAAAAAGATGAGGTGTGACATGAATGAGGGAAAAGTGAAGTGACCATTTTCGATAGAAAAAATAAATTATATCACATTTATTTTACAAAAATAGTCTCCTTCATAAATTTGTAAAAATAAGTATGTAATTTTGTTTGCCCTAAAAATAATTAGTTAATATTTAGTAATAGTGAAAAGCGCGCTTGATAATTAAATTAAGATGATAAATTTGATAGTATTATATTATATTACTATTAATAAATAAATAAATAACTTATTTAGTAAATTAAAAAAAATTACAAATGAGTGGGAGAGTAGTGAAAAAGACTTGATAGCTAGAGGGTAGAGCTAATTAAGCCTTCTCCGTAAATAGAAAGGCAGTAGGGTTTGGGTGGTATCTCGTGAACAAGTCTAGTCATTTTACATTTAGCTAGTCCACCGAGTAGTGACTACAAATTAAATCTTTTCATGCCCACCTTGAAAACTATCAAAAATCAACCGACCATGAGAATATTAGTGAATTTCTTTATATTAGATGCAGGAAGTTATTAATTACTTTGCTCGTGTAGTAACATATATTTCCAGGCTTAATAAAATTTCAGCTTTTTCTTGAATTGTTTCAATATAAAAATAATTTATGTTAAGAAGTTATTTTTTTAATCCATATATAATCAATTTGTAAAATGTTAATTTCCCCCTTCTCAAGGTTGAGTGTTTGATATATATATATATATATAGTAGGTAGGGGGTCCAAGTCAAGTATTATATACATATGCTAAATGTGAGTAATTAAGTGGGTATTATCAAGTACAAAAGCAGCTTGGGAGATGCTATCTTATAGGAATCCTTCTACGGACAGATAAATTAGACCGTGAACAAATTAATTTTATAAACAATTTGTTTGCACGAATAAATTCATTTTATTTTACCGATTCAAATTTTTTGTCCAATTTACCCGTCCGTGTATACTTATTCGTCTTACAGTATTAATTTGTATGGAAAAAGAAAGAAAGCAAGCAAGCAAATTAATTAAACAATAAAAGGTATTGGTTGAAAACTGAGATAAAGAAGAATTCAGCTGAGACCAAAAGGCTAAAGTACATTTAATTTGGTTTGGCTGTGAATGTGATCATCACTGACAAAAAGACGCACGCTCGGCTCAATGACTCAATCAATCTCCTTTTCCGGAAAGATGATCAAATCATTTAATGGAACGCCGTGATTTTTGAAAATTGTTTGCGCTTGCGGAATTATTTTGCTTACAATTAATTATACTACCTACTCTTAAAATGAGGAGGGATTTTAATTTTGACTTTTTTATTTTAAAATATATGTTCAGGTTTACATATGATAAAAACTCGTTAAAAATTATATACGATCATTTAAAAGTACTCCACTGGGTAAGTTTTATGGTTCAATATTAAAGTATATACGTCTTTAATTTTTATTTTTATTTTTGTTATCACCTAGTATTTCAACAAATATACTCAAGATATTTACGTACATACCAAATATATATATATATATATATATATATATATATATATATATTCAACTATTTTTAAGATAATAAACTTCAAAAACTCAAAGTTACAGGTGAAAAAATATAACAAAATGTGTTCTATATGTAAACCTTTTAAAAGAAAATGAGAATAAAATAAAAGACTCGTAGGAATTAAAAAAGCATGGTCCCAAAAAATTTGAGCGTCTATCATGGCAGCCCATATATATATATATAGACACTTCACACCAGTGGATACCAGCTTATTTTTTGTCCATGTCTCATTGTTGTGTTTTGCCAGTAGGAATTGGAATTGGATAGCAAAATCTGACTGAGGTGAGGGAAATAAGCTTTCTTGGATTGTTAATTCCAGCTGTGAAACAACGATACATAAAAATAATGTAGTAATATAAGATGACTAGCAACAGTCCCGTGCCTCGACACTATGGGACGTTGGGATTTATTCTAAATTTTGGACGACCCATATGATTTATTGAGTGAGCGAGAAATTCAAAATCATTTGTATTTTATTAGATAGATGGATGGTGGGATTTATCCCAAACTTTGGACGTCCTAGATGATTTATTGAGTGAGCGGAAAATTTAAAATCATTTGTATTTTATTAGATATAATTAGATATATAGAATATAGATATAGATAGATAGAATTAGATAGATTGTATTTTATTAGATAAATGGATGGTGAGATTTATCCCAAACTTTGGACGGTCCAGATGATTTATTGAATGAGCGAAAAATTCAAAATCATTTGTATTTTATTAGATAGATATGAACTTCGTATTACTTTATACTACAATATAAACAAAAATATATCGCCAAAAATGTATCTTTATGTAAGTAATGATTGCATGATGCACGCTTGATGTATTTAAGTTCAAATGTTTTAACAGAGATTGGATGAAACATTAATGTTATGTTTGGATCTAGAGAAAAATTTAAAGGAATGAATGACAAAAAATAATATATTTGATAATTATTTTGGAGAATAAATCATTCAAATGAAATGAAAATTTATTACATCATTTTGTTTTTTTATTCCATGTAAAAAATGTGAAATAAAATTAATTTCAATATAATGGATACATATATGATAATTTTGCCATTATATGATGTTAAAATTGACTTATATTTATGCGGGTTCGACGAATGGCCACTACGTACGAGGGGTCTCGTTCAACGGTAAACAAACGGCTGCCCAACTTGTCGGTGAGCTAGTGAGGGTTGCAAGGGGTAGCGCCCCTAGAAACCAAGTGGAAAGTGTAATTGGGCTTAGAGATTTATTAGTAATCCGGTATTGAGTTTTACTAATGTATTGGACCTCATGTGTTTGAACTCATATTATAGCATCTAGGATTTTCTAGCTACTATAAAAATATTATTTGATGTGTGGATTATTGTAGAGGGTCAGACAAGTAGGACTAGCTAAATTGGTGAATCTGAGTATATCATGTATTCTTACTTTTTTATTTTTTATATAATATTTATGTGATTACAATATTATTCGTTCTTAAATTCTAACATATAACAATACCTACCATCACTGTGAGACCCCAAATTTTATAAATAAAGATTTAATTTTCTCAAAATATTTTGTTAAAAATTATAGTGTGGATTTGAGATAATGTTATAGTTGTGGGTAATATTTAAAAATTTTGCAAAGTACGCAAGTTGTTATATAATATTCGATTGGTCGAGAAATATTTGTTTTAACAGGAAATATTCGTACAACAGCATAATTATTGGTGTATCCCACAACGGAATTATTGTCGGATTGAGAAAACAACAAAAATATTTTTATGAAAATAACGACGAAAGTTTTATCGTTAATACTGTTGAACTACTCGGTAGTAAAAGTACAGTAATACGTGTGGTTGCATATTAGCACACGGTATTGATTATTGATGTTTACGTGAGAAGTCACTCAGTTTTGTTCAATTATTACTACAGTAATTGTTGCATAGTATCTCACGTTATTTGATTCAATTATTGTCGATATTTTTTATATTATTAAATCAATAATTGAGATAACAAAGTTATTAATATTATTATTTTCTGTAAGACCCCAACTTATTATTAAATGAAATTTAATTTCCTCTATTTTTATTTTGAAATAATAAGAATTTATTTGATTAATGTGGTTAGTTATGGGTAAAATACGCAAATATTTCAAATAAGCAAGTGGTTATAAAATATTCATTATTGTCGGAGAATATTCGGTTGGTCGTGGAATATTCTTACTGTCGGAGAATATTCGTAAGACGGCGCAGCCTTGTGTGGGCCACATAACGAAAAGCGATTGGATGAAAAAAAAACGACAAGTATAAGTTGTTTTTAAATAACGGCGTAGTTGTTACCGTTAATACTGTTAAAATACTCGGTGATTAAATCACAGTAGCACACGGTATTGCACCAATTATTGATTCTTACGTAAAAAGACACTACTCAATAATTGTTACTGTAATTACTATTCAATATTATATTTTATTGATTCAATAATTGCTACGTTGATATTTTATATTATTGTTGTTTTAATAATTATCACTGCACAGTATTTTTATTATCGGAGCAATAATTCATATTATCTGAATAATATTATTAGATAACATTATTGGTAATGTCTAGAAAGTTCTGTCTAAGAAGAGGTTTGGTCATCTAATTGCGCGCCAGTAAGGAGAAATAATTATTGGAAAGTCCCTTCTTTCCTGAGAACGGTCCGGTTGTCAGTACTGTGATTCTATAATATTATTTATGAATAATTAATTATTGATTATTATGATAAAGAAAAGATTCATTTTATGTGGATATAGATGGGGAAAATTTTAAAGTGACAATTGTTAAAAAAAATTAATATTTTATCTTTTCTGATAAAATAATTCTTTTAAAATATATTATTATATTTTAATAATATAATAATGGTGATATTTTTACAATAAATATGGAATATATGAGTATATGAGGAGGAAAAGTATTTTTGTTGAATTAAATGATTAACACATGTTTTGTGTGTCGGCGGACCCTATTTTTTGACTGAAATTTGATTATAGCCTGTAAAATCGTCGTTTGTGGATTTCGATCAATTTCTATTTAGAATTTGGAAAAACTTTCTTCTGCAAAGTTGTAGAGAATGAAATTTTCTATGTAAAGGACATGTGGTTCGAATTTTTCTAATAAAAGGGCTATTTATTATGAATTATTGAAGTTCCGAAGTTTCGAAGTTCCGAAATAATTAATTTTTGGATGTTTTAATTATTATTTTGAAGAAAAACGTTTTTTGCTCTTTGGTGGCCCTCATTTGCACATGTTAGTGGCTGAATTCAGATCTTCAAAGGTGGGTTTGACAAAAATTTAAACATATTAATATTATATTAAATTTTCTGCTTTGGTGTTCTAAGCAATTTCCTATAAATAGGTTGCTTAGGTTAGAATTGAAAATCACACCAGAAACTAAAGTTTTATCTCTCTATATTATCGAGCGTATTCTTGTGAGTATTTTGATACTTTGAGTGTTGTAATACGATGCAAGTTCCCTTCAGCACTATATCCAGTATTCCAGTCAGAAGTAATGTCTTTCCGAGGTAAGGGATATTTTTTTTATAAATGATATTATTTCCTTCAATATCATTATGATGGAATATTGGAAAGATTTTTCTTGTGAAATTCTTGTCTTTCAGTGTTGGGGTTATTATTTACGTATATGACATTATTCACGGATACGACACTATTCACAGAAAAATTAAATTTTAGTTTTTCGTCCAAAATATCTATTATGGATACTAGCTTTGATTGTATCCATGTTTTGATCATTCTTTAATTTTACTTCACTATGATTATTAATGAAGTATTTTTGAACTTGGACTGTTTAAAATACGAATCCTTAATATTTGCTCTTTTGTTTCACTGGATTCGTTTTCTTTAAAATATTTTTCATCATCCTTAGTCCTAAATGATGGTATTACTGAATATCTTTGGCCTATATTGCAAAGATGAATGAATTTTTGATGAATATCTTTGGCCTGTAGTGCAAAGATGTACAAGTGTTGAGATGAACATGACCGACTGATGAATATCTTTGGCCTGTAGTGCAAAGATGAATATTTGATTCAAGATGAATATTGATTGATGTTACAGGGATAAAATATTGATAATGAACTTTTAAATTCATAGATTAATTTCATTCTTTACGTAACACATCTATGAATTATTATTTTCGCTGCGAATATTGATCTGAAACTTGTTGTTTATTATGTTCTATTAGATTTTTTCTTGTTGAAGAGTAACGATAATTTATTCTATATTATCTTAGTCATAATATTCTTTACTGGGCTAGTTGAGCTCACCCTTTTTCTTTTTGTTCCATTTTTTCTTCTCAGGAGACGAGAATGTAGCGAGTACTAGTCGGGGTGTGGAATGATGGTTCTAGAAGTTGTATTAGTAGTCCTCACCATTTTTTTAAAATAATGTACCAATAATTGTAATGAGGACTTAGTTGGGTATGGATATTGTCTAGATGACAATATTTGTATTTAAACTTACAGTTTATATGTTGTATTAATAAAGTTGTAGTTGTTTCTGTACCATGTATTTTGGCGACTCAGAATGGGTGTTGTATACCTATTTTGGGGGCGTCACAGTTGGTATCAGAGCTTAGGGATATGATCTCTGGCGGAGATCGGGGAATAGAACTAGGAAGGGAGAGACGAGTAAATCCTTCGCTAGTGTGTTCTACTTAAGCTTATTTGTTGGTTGGTCAGAGTATAAGGTTATTATGTTGCATGTCAATTTCTTTAATTAACCCTTGTTTTATGACGGTATTTGAGAATGTCAACTGAGAATGTTAACAGTGGAGTAAATGAGACCGTGGAGATACCTTTACTCATCAACGAGGAGAACGCGCAACAGGCTGACAATGTTCCTCCTGTGAATAACGCCATTGAGCAGATGATGAACGACGGGATGTTTAGAAGTTTTTTACATTTCATGCAAAATCAGACGAGGGAGACTCGTGCACAAAATACAGGTGAAAATAATAACAACGCACGGTTTGTCACAGCCAAGCAGTTCAAAGAGTTGGGACCACCAGAATTCTAGGGAAAGCCGGATCCGATCAAGGCTGAGACGTGGGTCAAACAAATTACCAAGATATTCGATGTCTTGGGATGCACGGAGGAACAGAAGGTTCCATTCGCCACTTTTATGTTCCGTAATGAGGCAGATTACTGGTAGGAATTTGTGAAGCGTTCCCATCCAGCCACACTTAGTATGTCTTGGGAGACGTTTCAGAAACTGTTCAATGACAAGTACTTTCCTGAAAGTATTCGTCATATGCATTTGGACAAACAAATGATGATCATAATGTTACTCGTCAAGTTTCAAAGGTATTTAATTCTTTTTTCGCCTCCATATATTTCATTTTCATATTGGTGTGCATGTGTAAAACCCTAAATTTATGATTATATATATATATATATATATATATATATATATGTGTGTGTGTGTGTGTGTGTGTGTGTGTGTGTGTGTGTGTTAACTGATCACATGCAAGTTTTTTCCTTGATTTTTGAAGAATAGAATTAATAAGTTGGTATATATATAATTATTGAATGATGTACATTTTGAGTTTTTTATACTCTATTTGAATATATCATTGTTAATTTGTTTCGTTTTAATTGGAAAAAATATATATTTTTATTGTGTGATATAGTTTTAGTTTTCTGTGATGCATATTGTAAGTTGCTTATCTAGCTAGAGCACATTGCAGTGTTCCAACTTTAGATTTTGCCTTCACAGAGAAAGAGAGATTGTACTTGATTTTCAAATTCATTCTTAAGTTAGAAGCTAAAAATTCAAAATTACAAAATACATCATCAAAAATTAAGGAAATCATTACAATGGCAACCCCTCGGGGTTGGCCTAGTGGTCAAGAAAGTTTGCTCCCTTCCTTGACTTCTCGGATTCAAACCTGAAAGCACCAAATCAATGTGGAGGGCACGCTCGTTGAACCAAAAAAAAGGAGATTACAATGGCTAATTTTCAGTAAACTTAGCTATTGTATCTCATTGATGCATGAGAGAAAAAGTCTTAACAAATTTAATTAATGTATCTATTTTATTTGATTCGAGCATCATTTTATTCTAATCCAAGTATCAATATTGTCGGTCATAATGTATCGCTTTTCTATACTATGTATTTTGGCGATTCAAAATGGGTGTTGTATACTTATTTTGGGGGCGTCACATTTGCAATATTAACGATATCTAGAAGTTCTGCCAAGGAGAGGTTTGGTCACCTAATTGCGCGCCAATAGAGAGAAATCCTTATTGGAAAGCCCCTTATTTCCTAGGAACGACCTGATCGATTAATATTGTGAATTATAATAATAATGATAAATGTTGTTAAAATTATAGAGAATTTTTTTTTATGAATTATTTGTTTATTTCTTTTAATTTTGTATCAAGTAAATACTTCCCACGGTAGAGAAAAAAAAAATAAAATAAGAAAAAGACAACAGGTGAGCAAATGTGAAGAGGAGTAGAATTTATGATTAAAGAAGCATGTTTCTTAATTTTCTAACTTGCTACCCAAAAGTAAAATACAATGGAATGAAGCCAAGACCGATAAAAATTGAGTCTTGTTTTTATTATTTATATATATTATTAGTAATCTAGAGTTGGTATTATGAGGGGGCAAGCTTACTGCTGTGACTTTTCTTTTGATAATACAAGTAGTCATGTGATGTCATTCTGGTAGTGGTAATTATTATGTTCTTCCAATGGTTATACTATATCACTTGGCAGTTGGCACCAAATTAAGATAACCTGTATGTGAGTGCCGTGGGTGGCATGAATTAATGCTATATATATAAATTAGTTGGGTCTCGTGCCTCCGACACTGTATGGACAATAGGATTTATCTCAAACTTTGAACGACCAAAATAATTTATTGAGTGAGCGGAAAATTTAAAGTCATTTGTATTTTATTAAATTATTATTAGATTATTAGATAGATAGATGTATTTTATTAGATAGATGTATGAACGGTGGGATTTATCTCAAACTTTGGACGGCCCAGATGATTTATTGAGTGAGCGGAAAATTCAAAATCATTTGTATTTTATTAGATAGATTATAAATTTTATTTTATTATTATTATAAATATAATAAAACAAAACAACTTTTTATATAAAACAGAATATTTTTATAAAGTTCTTCGTTTTATTAGACAATAATTAGAATATATTATATTTTATTATGCATAGTGTTTGCATAGTAAAATCTTTTTAAAAGTTATTCGTTTTATTAGATTATAAATAAAATATATTATATTTTAATATAAACCAATCTGGACCGTTCATGGATTGGTTACTATTCAGTCCATTCTTCTATAAATAGAAGCTCATTCCTTCATTATTTCTTACGAATTCACTGAAACTCTAGAGAGAGAAACTGTAGAGAGAATTATTCTTCTATCTTGAGCGTATTTCTTTAGCGTTTAAGAAAGCTTTGAGCGTAGTGTAAGTTTCTTCAAGTATATCCCCGCCCTACCGTCAGAGTACTCTTTTTTATAAGGTAAGGGTTATTATTTATTTTGTATTCATGAAGAGAACTTCTATTATTCCATATTTATTATTCTGTTGAAATAACCTGTATACGCGGGCTACCCTATACTTGGTGAAATTCTTCTGTATTCAATTCTTTATTATTCTGTTGGAATATCCTGTTTGTGCTTTACGCCGGATCTGGTTTCGTCTTTATTATTCTGTTGGAATATCCTGTCTGTGCTTTACACCGGACCTGGATCCTTCTTTAATATTCTGTTGGAACATCCTGTTGGTGTGAATTTCACCTGACCTAGTTCCGTCATTTAGTATTATGTTGGAATAACATGTCTATGCGAAGTACCGCATGCATGGTGATTTCTGTTGTATTCCATTCTTTATTATTTTGTTGGAATATCATGTCGGTACGTATTATGCCTGACCTGGTTCCGTTATTTATTATTTTGATGGAATAACCTGTTTATGAGAAGTATCGCATGCATGGTGATTTCTTTTATTATTCCATTCTTTATTATACTCAATTGGTTAAATTTTTGACTTCTACACTCCATGAAATTAGTGGAATATTCTTGATATTTGCGCTTCATCTAGTATCTTTTCATGGATATATTCTTCTGAGCATTCTTGAATTTTACTTTACAAAGAAGTATCATGTTGACAATTTAGACGTTATTAGTTCCTGAATAAATTAATTCTTGAACTTATTTTATTGAATTCTTATATCATTGTCATCATCTTCATGTTTATATTATTTTTGAAAGTCATCTGTGGCCTGTAGTGCATAGATGGACTTTGTATGATTATGATCAAAAATTATTCGGTGTAATCATGACCGTAATGTTACAAATGATGTGGTAAAAGTCCTCATTGGCCCGAAGTGCATTGATGAACAGTTGTTGGCATGATCATGACCATTGATGAATGCACAAATATCCTTGGTCCGTAGTGCATGGATAATTTATGGTCGTGACCCTAATGAATATCATTGGCCGTAGTGCAGGAATGATGTGGATTATTTATTAAGCCGAGTCTCAGCGATAAAAGTGATAAAAAAACCTTTTTAAATCATAAAGGATAATAGATTTTATTCTCTACTTGACTCTTTTAATGGAATGCATATTCCGCTGCAGTTAAACTTGATGTCTATTGTGTTTTATCAGTTTAACACTGTTGAGGACTAATGATAATTTATTCTGCATTATCTTAGTCATAATATTTCTTACTGGGTTAGTTGAGCTTACCCTTTCTTTCATTGTTCTCTTCAGGAAATGAGAACGTAGTCGGGACTAGTCGGGAAACGGAGTGATGGTCCGAGATAGTGTCTTAGTAGTCCTCATTATTCTGTTAAATAGTGTGATAATAAATATAATGAGGACTAAATTGAGTGTGGATATTGTCTAGATGACAATATTTGTATTAAAACTCACAGCATGTATTTTATCGTATTTTACACGACTGTTGTATAATCAAGTTGTATTTGAATTTAGTACCATGTATTTGACTACTCAAGATAGGTATGTATACCTATTTTGGGGTGTCATAATCACCACCCAAATATATATCTAAAATATCTTAAAACTATTTAATTTCGTCATCTATTTTATTTATTCAATTCAAACATAATATAAATAGTTCAGACTAAAGGTTATTTTCATCCTTATGAGTCGTAACCAACTAGCTACTTAAAGAAAAAAAGGAACTAAAATCTGGATCATGTTTGGAATCTTGTATTGACGTTGTTGAAAGCTAGCTAGGCTAGGCTGGCTGGCTGGCTGGATTCACTACTTTTCAGATCAATTTAATGAAACGTAACTTTCACTATTTTTAATTAATTAGCTCAGCTACAATCAGGGGCGGATCCAGACCGATAGTTCAGTGGGGTCAAACTTAAAATTTTTTTTTGTTACGAATAAAAATTTCATAAAATAACTTGCAAAGCTAAATAATCCTCAAATATTATTTATAATAACATTTTTCGAGGTTTCATTGCTTGAAATTGTTGCATGATAGCCTCATTTTTAATAGTTATAAAAATATCACGCTCAATGTATATTACTAAACAGTCATTCATCCATTCATCTCCCATTTGGTTACGAAGTTCATTCTTCACGATATTCATAGCTGAAAATATCATTTCAACAGTTGCAGTAGCAACAGGCAAAAGTAGAGCCAATTTCAGCAACAAATAGACTTGGGGATACACATCATCCTTTCTTTTCTGAACCAACATTTGAGCCAATTCACCAATTCCTTTTATACTCAAAAAATTGGGATCATTTCTCATATCCACAATATAATTTTGGAGTTGACCATCAAGTGCCAAAAGTTTCATATCATCAAATTCTGAAGGGTAAAGTTTCACAAATTCAATTAATTTTTTATTGTCAAATGCTGAAAAATAGTGACTTTGCACTTAGCAGTTGGTGGGGATTGGAGAAAAATGGATAGTGCGGTAGTGCCTTACTGCCTTAGCAGTTAGTACCTTAGTGGAAATTGCCGGATTGCATTGGGAAAAAAGCCAAAAAGGTTTTACTGAATCGACTTACTCTTACTGACATTATAATGTTATACATAATATATAAAAAAAATTCATTTTAAACCCTCTTATTTTTTTTGTAATATGCACCCCTGACCCCCTGAAAATTCAGTGGGGTCAGGTGCCCCCTGCCCTCTCTTAGGTCCGCCCCTGGCTACAATTGCATAATATATATATATATATATATATATATATATATATATATATATATATATATATATATATATATATACACAGACAGGATCAAGAGTAGATCTCTTAAGTAGTAGAACTCTCTTAAATAATAGAACTTTATCAAAACGACGTAGTTTTGATAAGACGCGGTGGCATTTTTGTAAATACCATGCCACCGCGTATTTACAAAAATGCCACCGCGTCTTATCAAAACTACGTCGTTTTGATAAAATTCTATTATTTAAGGCATTCTACTACTTAAGAATTCTACTCTTAATCCTTTCTGTATATATATATATATATATATATATATATATATATATATATATATATATATATAGAGAGAGAGAGAGAGAGAGCAAGGATCAAGTGCATACCCCTTATCTTACTCACTCGTGCTCACCCCCCTTTAGCGACGGACCCGACGACGGTTTCGGTCATACAACCGTCGTCTATACTTTTAGCGATGGACAACTTATAGCGTCGCTAAAAGTATAGACGACGGTTGTATGACCGAACCGTCGCCGGGTCCGTCGCTAAAGGGGTGAGCACTGGTGAGTAAGATAAGGGGTATGCACTTGATCCAGACCGTATATATATATATATATATATATATATATATATAATGTAAAAAGGAATTTTAATTACTTCAATTTTAAAATAAATGACCAAAATAACTTTTAAAAGTATAAATATAGCGATGGATTAAAGTTTACTTTTTAAAAGCCAATATGGAATGTTTATAAATTCAAAATTGGTGTAACGAGTACTAGTATTTTTAGGTAATTTATAATTTACGTAGTTTTTTTGTCAAAAATTAAATGAATTTATGTCAATTATAAACTTTAAAATATATTTTGAATTAACTTTAAAAAATAATCCTATATTTTTGGACAAAGGGAATATTGAGAAACCTGTTAAAAATAGAGCTTACACCAACACGAAATTATTTTGGATTTCCGTCCTCGAAAAGTCAAAATAATCTTTGGGCCTCATTCACAATTGTTAACTTGGGCTCGCCTACAACTACAGCCCATGTCTATGGGTGTGGGTGAAATTGCAAATCCTATTGGATCATAAGTAAAAGTTACATGGCGGCAATAACCGTCCTATTTCCAAAAGGAATTCTTTCTTTTTTTAAAAATAAAATAAAAAATATCCCAAAATTTTAATACGTACGTATAATTGGATTCGGAAAATCCCAAAAAATGGTCTCCTACATTAATTGGGAGTCAAGCAAAGCAAATATAAAAAATAATTACTATATATATTGAGGGAAAGAAGAAGAAAGAGAGGGTAGGAGAGAGGGTAGGGTAATTAATACAGTGGTCTGTTATTCATATGATATTATGTGGGTTTGGTCGTTTGGACAAGGGGTTGTTTTGGTAGACAATTATTAATTATAAACCAACTTCTTTAATTTTAGAATTGGTGCAATCCTATTGAGGAATTACTGTGAGAACCTTAATCTGATTTGGAGAAGGATAAAGGATTTCATGGTGAGAACATTATAAATACTGATTTTAAAGTACATGCAAATTATTACTTTTCAGCTCTAGAACGTTAAGCCGTTATTGGACGCGAGCGCGTGGACGGATCTTGGTGTAGAAGAAGAGAGAGGGTAGAAGAGGGTAGGGTAATTAATATGGCGAAAAAGTTAACAGCAGAATCGGACTTCATTGTTGAACCAGGATTCACACAATCACCTGCAGAATTTTTAGGGTTGGAACTGTACCTCCTCATCAATGAAGGTGAAACAGATGGCCAAGCCAACAAGCTGATCGAAAGCCCTAATCCATGGCAACAAAAGATAGTAGCAGTACTTTTTAAATATTAATTAATGGCCGGGACTGATAAGATGGTGATGATGATGATAAGCCAAACCGAAAGAATAACTAGCTAGGGTTTAGCTGTTGCATATATGCATGATAATTTCGAATTCAGGTTTGTGAAAATCGTCTAATTAACTAATTGACTGAATATATATATATATATATATATATATATATATATATATATATATATACTCATTAATTATATTAGCATGCATTTGTAGTTTCAATTAATCGAAATTAATATTGATTTGAAAATTTTACAATTGAGTTATGACTTTCTTATATTAATTAATTTTCTATTTAGTTGTTTTAATTTTGGTTTTTAGTTTGCGCTATGGGTTTGATTTTGATAGACTAAAAGGCACATGGAAAAGAATTAATACTTCTTATAATTATTGCGACAAAAAACATGTTATTCTTGTTGAGAGTTTATACAATCATAATTAATTTGTATATACTCCCACGGAATTAAGATTGGCATATTTTTGTCATAATATAAATCTTTTCAGTGTTGTGTTTGTATATATTTATATTCGATAATATTTTCTCGGTTACAAAAGATTGAATAGAAAATGAAATAACGTGGATGATAGTTATTAGTTATTTAGTTTGACCATTAGACATACACATTCATGTATGGTAGAACATCTACTAATTATAATCTGACACAGTAATTTTGTTTCCACTTTTTTGTCACCGTAACATTACTCATTTATATTTACTTATATATCGTATTGTTGTTTAAAAAAATACATTATTGTGTTGTAAGATATGCACGAGACAGAAGGAACCAGAACATAGAACCGTCAAGCACCAGTGGTCTAGTGATAGAATAGTACCCTGCCACGGTACAGAATCGGGTTCGATTCCCGGCTGGTGCAAGGTCTGAGCGGTGAATAAGTTTGGCGCTTCAAGTGACGATTGGGGTCTTCACGCTCGTCTAATAATATCTACGACGAATAGAAGCGCATCTGAGTTCTCCAATTCTTTATTTGTTTCTTTATTTCTTTTCTGTCCAAATTATTTTCTCACTACTCTCGGAATTTACAAGTTTTAACCAGCATTACCTAATTTGAGGTTTTAAGACTGCGTTGAATCAAACTAAGAATCCATAATTAGCAACAAATATTATGTTTTCAGTGACAATAAATACTAACCACAAAATTTGAAATACTCCATCCGTCTGCACGTCCTCAAAATGATGGCATAAATAAATTTTTTATACAAATAAAAAAAGCATGATTTTGTTTCCATTTTTTTGTCACCGTAACATTACTCATTTATATTTACTTACATATCGTATTGTTGTTAAAAAATGCAAAATTGTGTTGTAAGATATGCACGAGACAGAAGGAACCAGAACATAGAACCGTCAAGCACTAGTGGTCTAGTGGTAGAATAGTACACTGCCACGGTACAGATCGGGGTCCGATTCTCGGCTGGTGCAAGGTCTGAGCAGTGAAGAAGCTTTGCGCTTCAAATGAGGAATTGGGTCTTCACGCTCGTCTGATAATATCTACGACGAAAACAAGCGCATCTGAGCTCTCCTATTTTTTTTTATTCAACATTATGAATTCTTTATTTGTTTTGTAATCCAATTAGAATTCCTTAGATAACAAACTCTCTCGTATTGTATTTTAATAGAAATTCAAATTTATTATTTTTAACTGAATTTGTAACAATTTTTTCTCCATTTGATATGTTTACTCTCTTTAATCCTCCGTATCAAATTAAATTATTTTCTCACTACTCCCGGAATTTATAAGTTTTAACCAGCATTACCTAATTTGAGGTTGTAAGACTGCGTTGAATTAAACTAAGAATCCATAATTAGCAACAAATATTATGTTTTCAGTGACAATAAATACTAACCACAAAATTTGAAATACTCCATCCGTCGGCACATCCTCAAAATGATGGCATAAATAAGTTTTTTACACAAATAAAAAAAGCATGATTTTGTTTCCATTTTTTTGTCACCGTAACATTACTCATTTATATTTACTTACATATCGTATTGTTGTTAAAAAAATGCAAAATTGTGTTGTAAGATATGCACGAGACAGAAGGAACCAGAACATAGAACCGTCAAGCACTAGTGGTCGAGTGGTAGAATAGTACACTGCCACGGTACAGATTGGGGTCCGATTCTCGGCTGGTGCAAGGTCTGAGCAGTGAAGAAGCTTTGCGCTTCAAATGAGGAATTGGGTCTTCACGCTCGTCTGATAATATCTACGACGAAAACAAACGCATCTGAGCTCTCCTATTTTTTTTATTCAGCATTATGAATTATTTATTTGTTTTGTAATCCAATTAGAATTCCTTAGATAACAAACTCTCTCGTATTGTAATTTAATAGAAATTCAAATTTATTATTTTTAACTGAATTTGTAACAATTTTTTCTCCATTTGATATGTTTACTCTCTTTAATCCTCCATATCAAATTAAATTATTTTCTCACTACTCCCGGAATTTACAAGTTTTAACCAGCATTACCTAATTTGAGGTTGTAAGACTGCGTTGAATCAAACTAAGAATCCATAATTAGCAACAAATATTATGTTTTCAGTGACAATAAAGACTAACCAAAAAATTTGAAATACTCCATACGTCCGTCCATCCGTCCTCAAAATGATGGCATAAATACATTTTTTACAGAAATAAAAGAAAGGTATGATTTTGTTTCCACTTTTCTATCACCGTAACATTACTCATTTATATTTACTTACTTATCGTATTGTTGTTAAAAAAAATGCATTATTGTGCTATAAGATATGCACGAGACAAAAGGAACCAAAACATAGAACCGTCAAGCACTAGTGGTCTAGTGGTAGAATAGTACATTGCCACGGTACAGACCCGGGTTCGATTCCCGACTGGTGCAAGGTCTGAGCGGTGAAGAAGCTTTGCGCTTCAAGTGAGGATTTGGGTCTTCACGCTCGCCTGATAATATCTACGACGAATACAAGCGCATCTGAGCTCTCCCATTTTTTTTTATTCAACATTATGAATTCTTTATTTATTTTGTAATCCAATTAGAATTCCTTAGATAACAAACTCTCTCGTAATGTATTTTAATAGAAATTCAAATTTATTATTTTTAACTGAATTTGTAACAATTTTTTCTCCATTTGATATGTTTACTCTCTTTAAACCTCCGTATTTAATTAAATTATTTTCTCACAACTCTCGGAATTTACAAATTTTAACCAGCATTACCTAAGTTGAGGTTGTAAGACTGCGTTGGATCAAACTAAGAATCCATAATTAGCAATAAATATTATATTTTCAGTGACAATAAATACTAACCACAAAATTTGAAATACTCCATCCGTCCGCACGTCCTCAAAATGATGGCATAAATACATTTTTTACACAAATAAAAAAAAGCATGATTTTGTTTCCATTTTTTGTCACTGTAACATTACTCATTTATATTTATTGTTGTTAAAAAATGCATTATTGTGTTGTAAGATATGCACGAGATAGAAGGAACTACAACATAGAACCGTCAAGCACCAATGTTCTAGTGGTAGAATAGTACCCTGTCACGGTACAGACCCGGGTTCGATTCCCGGCTAGTGCAAGGTCTGAGCGGTGAAGAAGCTTTGCACTTCAAGTGAGGATTTGGGTCTTCACGCTCGTCTGATAATATCTAAGACTAAAACAAGCGCATCTGAGCTCTCCTATTTTTTTTACTCAGCATTATTAATTCTTTATTTGTTTTGTAATCCAATTAGAATTCCTTAGATAACAAACTCTCTCATATTGTATTTTAATAGAAATTCAAATTTCTTATTTTTAATTGAATTTGTAACAATTTTTTCTCCATTTGATATGTTTACTCTCTTTAATCCTCCGTATCTAATTAAATTATTTTCTCACTACTCCCAGAATTTACAAGTTTTAACCAGCATTACCTAATTTGAGGTTGTAAGACTGCGTTGAATCAAACTAAGAATCCATAATTAGCAACAAATATTATGTTTTCATTGACAATAAATAGTAACCACAAAATTTGAAATATTCCATCCGTCCGTCCATCCTAAAAATGATGGTATAAATACATTTTCACACAAATAAAAAAAAGTATGATTTTGTTTCCACTTTTTCATCACCGTAACATTACTCATTTATATTTACTTACATATCGTATTGTTGTTAAAAAATCGCATTATTGTGCTGTAAGATATGCACGAGGCAAATTGAACCAGAACATAAAACCGTCAAGCACCAGTGATCTAGTGGTAGAATAGTACACTGCTATGGTACAGACCTGGGTTTGATTCCCGACTGGTGCAAGGTCTGAGCGGTGAAGAAGCTTTGTGCTTCAAGTGAGGATTTGGGTCTTCACGCTCGTCTGATAATATCAATGACGAATACAAGCGCATCTGAGCTCTCCCATTTTTTTATTCAACATTATGAATTCTTTATTTAATTTATAATCCAATTAGAATTCTTAAGATAACAAACTCTCTCGTATTGTATTTTAATAGAAATTCAAATTTATTATTTTTAACTGAATTTATAACAATTTTTTCCCATTTGATATGTTTACTCTCTTTAATCCTCTGTATCTATTTAAATTATTTTCTCACAACTCCCGGAATTTACAAGTTTTAACCAGCATTACCTAAGTTGAGGTTGTAAAACTGCGTTGAATCAAACTAAGAATCCATAATTAGCAACAAATATTATATTTTCAGTGACAATAAATACTAACCACAAAATTTGAAATACTCCATCCGTCCGTCCTCAAAATGATAGCATAAATACATTTTTTACACAAATAAAAAAAAGCATGATTTTGTTTCCATTTTTTGTCACCATAATATTACTCATTTATATTTATTTACATATCGTATTGTTGTTAAAAAGGCATTATTGTGCTGTAAGATATGCACGAGACATAAAGAACCAGAACATAGAACCGTCAAGCACTAGTGGTCTTGTGGTAGAATAGTACCCTGCCACAGTACAGACCCAGGTTCGATTCCCGGCTGGTACAAGGTCTGAGCAGTGAAGAAGCTTTACGCTTCAAGTGAGGATGTGGGTCTTCACGCTCGTCTGATAATATCTACGACGAAAACAAGCGCATCTGAGCTCTCCCTTTTTTTTATTAAGCATTATGAATTCTTTATTTGTTTTGTAATCCAATTAGAATTCCTTAGATAACAACCTCTCTCGTATTGTATTTTAATAGAAATTCAAATTTATTATTCTTAACTGAATTTGTAACAATTTTTTCTCCATTTGATATGTTTACTCTCTTTAAACCTCCGTATCTAATTAAATTATTTTCTCACTACTCCCGAAATTTACAAGTTTTAACCAGCATTACCTAATTTGAGGCTGCAAGACTGCGTTGAATCAAACTAAGAATCCATAATTAGTAATAAATATTATATTTTCAGTGACAATAAATACAAACCACAAAATTTGAAATACTCTATCCGTCCGTCCTCAAAATGATGGCATAAATACATTTTTTACACAAATAAAAAAAGCATGATTTTGTTTCCATTTTTTTTGTCACCGTAACATTACTCATTTATATTTACTTACATATCGTATTATTATTAAAAAAGGCATTATTGTGTTGTAAGATATGCACGAGACATAAGGAACCAAAACATAGAACCGTCAAGCACCAGTGGTCTAGTGGTAGAATAGTACCCTGCCACGGTTCAGACCCGGGTTCGATTCCCGGCTGGTGCAAGGTCAGAGCGGTGAAGAAGCTTTGCGTTTCAAGTGAGGATTTGCGTCTTCACGCTCTTCTGATAATATCTACTACGAAAACAAGCGCATCTGAACTCTCCCATTTTTTTTATTCCGCATTATGAATTCTTTATTTGTTTTGTAATCCAATTAGAATTCCTTAGATAACAAACTCTCTCGTATTGTATTTTAATAAAAATTCAAATTTATTATTCTTAACTGAATTTGTAATAATTTTTTCTCCATTTGATATGTTTGCTCTCTTTAAACCTCCGTATCTAATTAAATTATTTTCTCTTTACTCCCGGAATTTACAAGGTTTAACCAGTATTACCTAATTTGAGGCTGTAAGACTGCGTTGAATCAAACTAAGAATCCATAATTAGCAACAAATATTATGTTTTTAGTGACAATAAATACTAACCACAAAATTTAAAATACTCCATCCGTCCGTCCGTCCGTCCTCAAAATGATGGCATAAATACATTTTTTACACAAATAAAAAAAGTATGATTTTGTTTCAAATTTTTTATCACCGTAACATTACTCATTTATATTTACTTGCATATCGTATTGTTGTTAAAAAATTGCATTATTGTGATGTATGATATGCACAAGAAAAATGGAACCAGAACATTGAACCGTCAAACACCAATGCTCTAGTGGTTGAATAGTACACTGCCACACTACAGACCCGGGATAGATTCCCGACTGGTGCAAGTTTTGAGCGGTGAAGAAGCTTTGCGCTTTAAGTGAGGATTTGGGTCTTCACGCTCGTCTGATAATATCTACGACGAATACAAGCACATCTGAGCTCTCCCATTTTTTTATTCAGCATTATGAATTCTTTATTTATTTTGTAATCCAATTAGAATTCCTTAGATAACAAACTCCCTCGTAAAGTATTTTAATAGAAATTCAAATTTATAATTTTTAACTGAATTTGTAACAATATTTTCTCCATTTGATATGTTTTCTCTCATTAATCCACCGTATCTAATTAAATTATTTTCTCAGTACTCCCGGAATTTACAAGTTTTAACCAGCTGTAACTAAGTTGAGGCTGTAAGACTGCGTTGAATCAAACTAAGAATCCATAATTAGCAACAAATATTATATTTTCAGTGACAATAAATACTAACCACAAAATTTGAAATACTCCATCCGTCCGCCCGTCCTCAAAATGATGGCATAAATACATTTTTTACACAAATAAAAAAAACATGATTTTGTTTCCATTTTTTGTCACCGTAACATTACTCATTTCTATTTACTTACATATCGTATTGTTGTTAAAAAATGCATTATTTTGTTGTAAGATATGCACGAGACAGAAGGAACCAGAACATAGAACCATCAAGCACTAGTGGTCTAGTGGTAGAACAGTACCCTGCCACGGTACAGACCCGGGTTCGATTCCCAGCTGGTGCAATGTCTGATCGGTGAAGAAGCTTTGCGTTCAAGTGAGGGTTTGGGTCTTCACGCTCGTCTGATAATATTTACGACGAAAAAAAGCGCATCTGAACTCTCCTATTTTTTTATTCAACATTATGAATTCTTTATATGTTTTGTAATCCAATTAGAATTCCTTAGATAACAAACTCTCTCGTATTGTATTTTAATAGAAATTCAAATTTATTATTTTTAAATGAATTTGTACCAATTTTTTCTCCATTTGATATGTTTACTCTCTTTAATCCTCCGTGTCTAATTAAATTATTTTCTCACTACTACTAGAATTTACAAGTTTTAACCAGCATCAACTAAATTGAGGTTGTAAGACTGCGTTGAATCAAACTAAGAATCCATAATTAGCAACAAATATTATGTTTTCAGTGACAATAAATACTAACCACAAAATTTGAAATACTCCATCCGTCCGTCCTCAAAATGATGGCATAAATACATTTTTCACACAAATAAAAAAAGTATGATTTTATTTCCACTTTTTTATCACCGTAACATTACTCATTTATATTTACTTACATATCGTATTGTTGTTAAAAAATTGCATTATTGTGCTGTAAGATATGCACGAGACAAAAGGAACCAGAACATAGAACCGTCAAGCACTAGTGGTCTAGTGGTAGAATAGTACACTGCCACGGTACAGACCCGGGTTTAATTTCAGACTGGTGCCAAGGTCTGAGCGGTGAAGAAGCTTTGCGCTTCAAGTGAGGATTTGGGTCTTCACGCTCGTCTGATAATATCTACGATGAATACAAGCGCATCTGAGTTCTCCCATTTTTTTTTATTCAGCATTATGAATTCTTTATTTATTTTGTAATCCAATTAGAATTCCTTAGATAACAAACTCTCTCGTATTGTATTTTAATAGAAATTCAAATTTATTATTTTTAACTGAATTTGTAACAATTTTTTCTCCATTTGATATGTTTTCTCTCATTAATCCACCGTATCTAATTAAATTATTTTCTCAGTACTCCCGGAATTTACAAGTTTTAACCAACATTACCTAAGTTGAGGTTGTAAGACTGCGTTGAATCAAACTAAGAATCCATAATTAGCAACAAATATTATATTTTCAGTGACAATAAATACTAACCACAAAATTTGAAATACTCCATCCGTCCGCCGTCCTCAAAATGATGGCATAAATACATTTTTTACACAAATAAAAAAAGCATGATTTTGTTTCCATTTTTTGTCACCGTAACATTACTCATTTATATTTACTTACATATCGTATTGTTGTTAAAAAATGCATTATTGTGCTGTAAGATATGCACGAGACAAAGGAACCAGAACATAGAACCGTCAAGCACCAGTGGTCTAGTGGTAGAATAGTACACTGCCACGGTACAGACCCGGGTTCGATTCCCGGCTGGTGCAAGGTCTGAGCGGTGAAGAAGCTTTGCACTTCAAGTGAGGATTTGGGTTTTCACGCTCATTTGATAATATCTACGACGAAAACAAGCGCATCTGAGCTCTCCCATTTTTTTATATTCAGCATTATGAATTCTTTATTTGTTTTGTAATCCAATTAGAATTTCTTAGATAACAAACTCTCTCGTATTGTATTTTAATAGAAATTCAAATTTATTATTTTTAACTGAATTTGTAACATTTTTTTCTCCATTTGATATGTTTACTCTCTTTAATCCTCCGTAATCTAATTAAATTATTTTCTCACTACTCCCGTAATTTACAAGTTTTAACCAACATTACCTAAGTTGAGGTTGTAAGACTGCGTTGAATCAAACTAAGAATCCATAATTAGCAACAAATATTATATTTTCAGTGACAATAAATACTAACCACAAAATTTGAAATACTTCATCCCTCCGCCCGACCTCAAAATGATGGTATAAATACATTTTTTACACAAATAAAAAAAAGCATGATTTTGTTTCCATTTTTTTGTCACCGTAACATTACTCATTTATATTTACTTACATATCGTATTGTTGTTAAAAAATGCATTATTGTGTTGTAAGATATGCACGAGACAGAAGGAACCAGAACATAGAACTGTTAAGCACCAGTGGTCTAGTGGTAGAATAGTACATTGCCACGGTCCAGACCCGGGTTCGATTTCTGGCTGGTGCAAAGTCAGAGCGGTGAAGAAGCTTTGCGCTTCAAGTGAAGATTTGGGTCTTCACGCTCATCTGATAATATCTACGACGACGAATACAAGCGCATCTGAGCTCTCCCATTTTTTTTATATTCAGCATTATGAATTCTTTATTTGTTTTGTAATCAAATTAGAATTCCATAGATAACAAACTCTCTAGTATTGTATTTTAATATAAATTCAAATTTATTAATTTTAACTGAATTTGTAACAATTTTTTCTCCATTTGATATGTTTACTCTCTTTAATCCTCCGTATCTAATTAAATTATTTTCTCACTACGACCGGAATTTACAAGTTTTAACCAACATTACCTAAGTTGAGGTTGTAAGACTGCGTTGAATCAAACTAAGAATCCATAATTAGCAACAAATATTATATTTTCAGTGACAATAAATACTAACCACAAAATTTGAAATACTCCATCCGTCCGCCCGTCCTCAAAATGATGGTATAAATACATTTTTTACACAAATAAAAAAAGCATGATTTTGTTTCCATTTTTTTGTCACCGTAACATTACTCATTTATATTTACTTACATATCATATTGTTGTTAAAAAATGCATTATTGTGTTGTAAGATATGCACGAGACAGAAGGAACCAGAACATAGAACCGTCAAGCACCAGTGGTCTAGTGGTAGAATAGTACCCTGCCACGGTATAGACCCGGGTTCGATTCCCGGCTGGTGAAAGGTCTGAGCGGTGAAGAAGCTTTGCACTTCAAGTGAGGATTTGGGTCTTCACGCTCGTCTGATAATATCTACGACGAAAACAAGCGCATCTGAGCTCTCCCATTTTTTTATTCAGCATTATGAATTTTTTATTTGTTTTGTAATCCAATTAGAATTTCTTAGATAACAAACTCTCTCATATTGTATTTTAATAGAAATTCAAATTTATTATTTTTAAATGAATATTTAACAAATTTTTCTCCATTTGATATGTTTACTCTCTTTAATCCTCCGTATCTAATTAAATTATTTTCTCACTACTCCCGGAAATTACAAGTTTTAACCAGCATTAACTAATTTGAAGTTGTAAGACTGCGTTGAATCAAACTAAGAATCCATAATTAGCAAAAAATAATTATGTTTTCAGTGAAAATAAATACTAACCCCAAAACTTGAAGTACTCCATCCGTACGTCCGTCCTTGAAATGATGGCATAAATACATTTTTTTACACAAATAAAGTATGATTTTGTTTCCACTTTTTTGTCACCGTAACATTACTCATTTATATTTACTGACATATCGTATTCTTGTTAAAAAAATGTATTATTGTGCTGTAAGATATGCACGAGACAAAAGGAAACAGAACATAGAATCGTCAAGCACCAGTGGTCTAGTGGTAGAATAGTATACTGCCATGGTACACACCCGGGTTCGATTCCCGGCTGGTGCAAGGTCTGAGCGGTGAAGAAACTTTGCACTTCAAGTGAGGATTTGGGTCTTCACGCTCGTCTGATAATATCTACGATGAATACAAGTGCATCTGAGCTCTCCCATTTTTTTTATTCAACATTATAAATTCTTTATTTATTTTGTAATCCAATTAGAATTCCTTAGATAACAAACTCTCTCGTATTGTATTTTAATAGAAATTTAAATTTATTATTTTTAACTGAATTTTTAACAATTTTTTTCCATTTGATATGTTTACTCTCTTTAATCCTCTGTATCTATTTAAATTATTTTCTCACAACTCCCGGAATTTACAAGTTTTAACCAGCATTACCTAAGTTGAGGTTGTAAAACTGCGTTGAATCAAACTAAGAATCCATAATTAGCAACAAATATTATATTTTCAGTGACAATAAATACTAACCACAAAATTTGAAATACTCCATCCGTCCGTCCTCAAAATGATGGCATAAATACATTTTTTACACAAATAAAAAAAATGATTTTGTTTCCATTTTTTTTGTCACCGTAACATTACTCATTTATATTTACTTACATATCGTATTGTTGTTATAAAGGCATTATTGTGCTGTAAGATATGCACGAGACATAAGGAACCAGAACATAGAACCGTCAAGCACTAGTGGTCTAGTGGTAGAATAGTACCCTGCCACGGTACAGACCCGGGTTCGATTCCTGGCTGGTGCAAGGTCTGAGCGGTGAAGAAGCTTTGCGCTTCAAGTGAGGATTTGGGTCTTCACGCTCGTCTGATAATATCTACGACGAAAACAAGCGCATCTGAGCTCTCCCATTTTTTTTATTCAGCATTATGAATTCTTTATTTGTTTTGTAATCCAATTAGAATTCCTTAGATAACAAACTCTCTCGTATTGTATTTTAATAGAAATTCAAATTTATTATTCTTAACTGAATTTGTAACAATTTTTTCTCCATTTGATATGTTTACTCTCTTTAAACCTCCATATCTAATTAAATTATTTTCTCACTACTCTCTAATTTACAAGTTTTAAGCAGTATTACCTAAGTTGAGGTTGTAAGACTGGGTTGAATCAAACTAAGAATCCATAATTAGCAACAAATATTTTGTTTTCAATAACAATAAATACTAACCACAAAATTTGAAATACTCCATCCGTCCGTCCCTCCATACTCAAAATGATGGCATAAATACATTTTTTTTACACAAATAAGAAAAAATGTATGAAGAAATATAGTAAAAAAAAATCAAATTTTTCCTTATAATTGTAATGGCCCCACAAGATTACATAAAGTGATTTGTCCTTTTATTTTTTTTATACTAACAAACTTTACTAAACAACATATTTACCCCTTATTTTTTTTAGTTTAAGTCGTGGACAGGAGTATGACTTTTAAAAAAATGCTAGGGGGACCGTGGATGGCGACCGGGCCACTTTTAATTAATTTATTTATTTTTGTTACGACTCCCAAAAAAATAATGTGATTTATTGGAACTAAAATTTTTACAAATAAATAGTGATTTAGATGTCATTTGGATTCATATAAAAAATAGGATTGTACAGTTTGTGCAACCCTGCTTTTTTAGTAATTTTTAGTTTCAATTGATATTATTGTTTCATTTGTATTAATTGAGTTTCTTTCAAGATTTCTTGTCAATTTGAGTTTTTTCTTTGTGTTTCTTATTTAATTTAGGTTTAATTGGATTCTTCATAATCTTCGCTTTATTACCCAAAAGAAGAAGAGAGTTTTTCAATTATCTTAGTCATCTCTACTTTGTGTATCATTAAAATTTAATTTGGGTTTCTTGTCTAATTTTTGATGGTACTCTTTCATTATTGTATTTCTCTCTGTGTTTTGTCATCAAGGTTTTTCTTAGGATTGCTGTTAATAATTTGTATTGTTATGTAACATAGATTTCTGATTGACCTTTAAATACATAAAATGCAATGCATTGCTTCAGTTCATACTGGCTGACTATTCAGTGTTCAGTTATGTAGTTAAGATTTACAAGCTTGCAAAAAGTTTGCAATAAGAAGAAAAATAAAAAAGAAATAATTATTTGTCGAATTGTTTTTTTTTCAGTAATCACAATGTTCATCTTGTGTGAAACTAACAAATTTTTTTATCTTTTTCGATTAGATTGTTTGCTGTTGTGGATGCATTTTGCTGCTTGTTTCAAGGCCACATTGGAAATCTACCAATGGAATCGAAAATAGATATTAGCTCTACAAATATAGATATTGACGTAGATGACCCGTCTAACAATGAATGGGATGATGAAGTAGAAGAGAATGGAAAACAGAATACTTAATTAAATAGCGGAAGAGCCAAAATTACATATGGTGTTTGACAATGTTGATGAGGTTTATGAATATTATAGGAAATATGGTGCACAACAAGGATTCGGAATGACTAAAAGAAGTAGTAAAAAATTGGACGGAGTGGTTAAATGTAGCACAGTTGTATGTCACAAATATGAAAAACCAAAGAAGAACTCAAAAATTACTATAAAACTGCACCCGGTTATTAAAGCAAGTTTAAGGCTAAGATTTGTGCCAAGTTATTGAATGATGAAAAATGGGGTATAACCACTTTAGAGCTTGCACATAATCATGGTTTAAGTCCAAGTAAATCTCATTTTCACCGGTATAATCGGCATGTGACCTCTTATATAAAGGGGAGACTTGAGCTAAACAATGATGCTGGGATACCAATGAATAAAAGTTATAATTCAATTAGAATTGAGTATGGAGAAAATGGAATGCCTTGTATAAAAAAAGACTGTGAAAATTAAAAAAAGTTAAGTCTTGTTGAGGGTGATGCTAGTGCACTTCAAAATTATTTTGCTAAAGTTCAAGCAGTGGATTCTAAATTTTTCTATGTTATAGACCCGGAAGTGGAAAATCGGATCAAAAAATTTTGAGCGAATTCGAGGTCTCGAGCTGCGTATGAGGAGTTTGGTGATGTCATCACATGACACCACCTATTTGACTAATAAATATGATATGCCATTTGCTCCTTTTGTTGGAGTTAACCACCATGGACAATCCATATTACTTGGTTGTAGCTTGATATCGAATAAAGATACTAACATGCACTTTTGTTTGGTCGTTTGATGTGTGGATTTCTTCCATGTCTAGAAAAGCTCCACACGCCATTATCACCGATCAAGACAAAGCAATGAAAAATGTGGTTGAGATATTTTTTTCCAATGCTTGCCAACGATGGTGTTTGTGGCATATAATGAAGAAGGTTCTTGAAAAATTAAAAGGGTGTGGGCATTATGAATTGATTAAATTTGTGTTACATAACGTTGTGTATGATTCTTTGAGTGTGGATGATTTTGAATGTGAATGGATAGCAGTGATAGACAATTATGATCTTGAGAACAATGAGTGGTTGGAAGGATTGTATAATGAAAGGCTTCGGTAGGTTCCTTGTTTTGTGAAAGAAATTTTTTAGGCGGGAATGTCTACGACACAAAGAAGTGAAAGTATGAATGCTTTTTTTGATGGATTTGTCAATGCAAAAACTTCCTTGAAAGAATTTGTAGACCAATATGATAATGCGTTAAGCAATAAAGTAGAAAAAGAAATAGCAGCGAACTCTCATTCTTTGCCTTCACATGTACCTTGTGTTACACATCACGCCATTGAAAAATAATTCCAAGTTTATAGAGTTTCAAACAGAAGTGGCGGATGGAGAAGTGTACTGTGATACAAGGTTTGTCAAATCTTATGATAAAATATTTCATTACAAAGTGAAACAACTTAGTTAGTTTGGGAAAAAAAAGATCGGCCAAAAATTGTGAACTTCAAGGTTTGCTTCATTGAAGGGGAAATGAATTTGAATTTGATGTGAAGTGTAACTGTAAATTGTTTAAATTTTGAGGAATTTTATGTAAGCATATAGTTAAGCCTTAAGGTACTTCATTTTGAAAGGTTTATATTTACCGTTCCAACGAAATACATTTTGAGTAGGTGGAGAAAGGACATAAAGCGATGTCATACTAAAGCTAATTAAAGTCACTTATAATGTTTGGAAAGACACGGAATCGGGACAGAGATATGACAAGGTGTACAATACTTTTTTCAACGTTGCAGACATTGCATATGACACTCAAAAAATATGTGACCAACTTGTAGATCGACTTCTTGAACTAAAGGTGGAATGGAATACGGAGGATGGGGTTTGTGAAAAAAGTCAACCTACTCAAAATTTAAACGCGGGTGAATCAGAAAATAACGACCCAAATGAAAGCCATAAATTACTTTCACAAAAAAAGAACCGATGCAAGGGGCGTCCTCCTAATAAAAGGAAGGTAGGTAAGATGGAAGAAGTTTCGAAGAAATTCAAACTGAAGGGACTAAAAAGGTAGAAATAATTGTGAATCAAGAAACACAAAGAATATGAAGAAGGTATGATTTTTCTTTTTTGTTATATATATATATAGACACACACACAAACACGCACACACAAAATATGTATATTGTAATTTTTCTTGCGATTAATATTGTTTTATATAATGAACTTGTATGCTTCTTTTATTTAAGGCATTTGAGCTGGATACGACTATTAATCAACCACCTATTTTTCATGAGACACAAGAGAGTCATCATGGAAATATTAACTTGAATATGAGTAATGATTTTTTTTTCTTCATATTGTTATGGTTATTATTTTTACTTTATTGGTGAGCATTTTTAAGGGTGCATATATGTTGTCACAAGAGAGTAATGATTTATGTTACCTTTCATAGATCATAAATTTTAGATGTATGAACTCAATTAACGTCAATGGTTCTTCCTGTAACTTGTAGGAATCCATATGGGGAGATGAACTTCTGAATCTTGGCGCGATGTGAAATTTTGGGTCTATAGGTGAAGGCACTTCCAATGTTGGCTACTAAGATTTTTGACTTGATTTAGTTGTAGCTTTGATATATTAAAGCTATTTAGGTAGCTCAGTGGATGATTCAGGCCTATAATAATATTGTTCATATGTACCAAAAGTATTCTAATTTTGATAATTTGTTTTCATCTTTAGTTTTCCAAATTTAATGTTAGTTTTGCTCTCAATTGATGAACAGAATAATTGGAATTCATTTCATAAACACTATAGTCACGATTTAAATGTTTACAAAGGGCATACCCTAGGTAATTAAAAAAATAATGATACAATAGCTTAATAGCTTAAGCAATTACAAAATGTTTTTCTGTGTAACTTCACTGCACCATGAGACACTGTAAGGTGTAACCTCCCCTGCTGCCTCTACCAAGGACAATCAATATCTTATTGTCAATGTTATCATATCAGTTTAGCAACAAAGAATGATGGTATCATATTGTCAATGTTTCAACATTTAATTAAATTTGTATATAATAGGAAAGAAAAGCAAGTTCTACATTTTTAGGAAGAAGGATATTCTCAACAGATGTATTACCCGCAAACAAAGATTCTCCAAAGAAACAGTACACCATGTACTGTCTAGCTTCTTCAATGTCACCATCATCAGGAGTGCAAATACACTGTATAGTGAAACATTAAGATCTAGTTAAATAGGTTTAAACCCAATGCTATTTCAACAGACATAACTCAACAGACAGTTATATAAAATGGGGCCTACCGAAAATAATCTCACAATATGCATTTCCAACCCACAATGCACTTAGGCAAATCTATTAGGAGAACAAATATGGAAATTAAGTCAAAACACAATCAGATACACAATCCAAGGTTGGTTCTGCAGGGGGAAACTGCAAGGAATTATGATAATTCTAGATAAGGCCAGCTACTCTGAAACGGAGAGAATCATTTGGGGGGAGGGGGAACTCAGTTACTGATGTACCTACCCAACATGGAAATAAATGGTCTCAAAAATATCAGCGAGCATAATGTTCAGTTTAATGTAATTATCTAAAGTATTTGGGAAACCAACATCAAACATTCCAGTGTCAATATGGCAACCACAGTTCAAACCACAAATTATCATCACACAATAAATTATCTTACAATAAATTATCAACCACAGTTCAGACTTCAAGCTGGCTTCTTGCCATCAGCCGTCGAATGATAGGGTTGCAAAATGTGGATTCACTTCTTTATCGATCCGCATTGTAAAGGTGAAACAACTCTGCCATAAGTATTGTAATTGACTCATATGCAATGTAAGCTTCAGTTTGTACAATACCTTTAATTGTTTTTAGCATCTACTTATTAGTGGATGATAGCTACGATAAAGTTTTTGTGTTATAAGAAAAAAAATTACCTTGAATAATGTCTCATTAATGAACATATCTACTTGGTATGATGTCAAAAAATTTAGTGTATAAACTGTACTTTCTTTTTATATGCTTTTAAGTTAGCAGACATGATGATAATTGTAAGATTCTTATGTAGTCAGGAGTTTCAAGGTTATCTTAATTAATTGGCTTCTAAAACTACGAAACATTCTAGTGTAGCTTGTCCTTTTCTATTGATTCTCTAGGTTGATATTGTGCTCAAGAGTTGGTTACATTTGGTTCTCATCCTCTGTCTAAACAATATTTCTGTTTTCTACTAGTCTGTGTGATGTTGATAGTGTCAATATGGCAACCACAGTTCATCTTTCTTAACGAGGTAATCAGAGAAATTAAACCTCAAACCCTCCGAATAAGAGAAACAAATATGGCAACCACAGTTCAATTCTTAATTCCACAAGTGTTTTCCTGAAATCATGTCACTAATTATAATTCGACACATAATTTTGTTTCCACTTTTTTGCCACCGTAACATTACTCATTAATATTTATTTACATAGCGTATTGTTGTTAAAAAAAATGCATTATTGTGCTGTAAGATATGCACGAGACAGATGGAACTAGAACATGGAATTGTCAAGCACCAGTGGTCTAGTGGTAGAATAGTACCCTGCCATGGTATAGACCCGGTGATGACGCTTTGCGCTTCAAGTGAGGATTTGGGTCTTCACGCTCGTCTGATATTTATCACTACGACGAAAACAAAGTGCATATGAGCTCTCCCATTTTTTTTATTCAGCATTATGAATTCTTTATTTGTTTTTTTAAGGTGCGTCTGCATTTAAATTGTTTTCTAATCCAATTAGAATTCCTTGGATAACAAATTCTCTCGTATTGTATGTTAATAGAAATTCAAATTTATTATTTTTAACTGAATTTGTAACAATTTTTTCTTTCTCCATTTGATATGTTTACTCTCTTTAATCTGCCGTATCTATTTAAATTATTTTCTCACTACTCCCAGAATTTACAAGTTTTAACCAGTATTACCTAAGATGAGATTGTAAGACTGCGTTGAATCAAACTAAGAATCCTATAATTAGCAACAAATATTATGTTTTCAGTGACAATAAATACTAACCACAAAATTTGAAATAACTCCCTCCCTCCGTCCTCAAAATGATGGCATAAATACATTTTTTAAAAGTAAGATTGAAAAAAGATGGTAAAAAAAATCAAATTTATCCTTAATAACTGTAATGGCCCCACAAGATTACATAAAGTGATAAGTCTTTTTATTTTTTATAGTATCAACAAATTTTACTAAATGACATATTTATCCCTTATTTTTTTTAGTTCAAGTCATCATCCTTTCAAGGTGGACAGGAGTATAACTTTTTACAAAAATGCTTGGGGAAGCTTGGATGGCAACTGGACCAATTTTTTTTCATTTTTTTATTATGACTCCCAAAAAATTAATGTGATTTATTGAAATTAGAATTTTTATAAAAAAAACAGTGATTTATGTGTCATTTAGATTCATGTAAAAACAGAGTTGTACAGTATATACAACCTTATTTTTTATATATATCCAAATGACACCTAAGTCACTATTTGCCCATGGCCCGTGAAGAAATTGAATGTAAAGTATAATAGAGAAGATTCTTGTCCAATATTTTGGCTTTTTGTCCATTGAAGCTTATCCCATGTGTGCTTATGTGCGTGATTTTCTTTTTTCCAAATTACTCTTAAACTTTTTTTGCTTTCCACCCGTGCGTATTTTTATTTTTATTTTTATATTCAGAGTTTTTTACGGTGCCATTATTATTGATTATCAAATCACAACACATTGACTCTTAACTCTTGTACCCTACCCTACCCTACCCAGTTATGCCAATTTAGATTGAAAGTATAGAATAGAAGGAAATAGGAATAGAATGGAGGAGATAATGGAAGGAATAATAGAATGATTCATTACATTCCTGTTGTAACGAGTCATTTCATACCCACTCTAAAGAACAAAATTCATAAATATATGAATGGACCAAACCAAACACATTTTTTTAATTTCATAAGAATGATTCCTTCCATTCATACTCTCCTTCCTCCAATCCAAACTTATCATAACAACTTCAACCTTTACTGGAGATATTCAATTATGGGGTCATTTAATTTAATATGTAGCAATTCAACAAGTACAAAGACAAACCCATAAACAACACAAATTAACGAAGACAAGCTTAACTAATGGAAACTTAGATGAGGGTTGAGCAGCACAAAACGGGTGCAGGTTGTCTATCTAACAGATAAGAGACGGACAGACTCAAGGTTCCCACAGGAGTGTGGTCTCTGCAATCATGGAGGTGACGAGATATGGATCCATATTTGAAGCAGGCCTCCTATCCTCCATATACCCTTTGCCCTCCTTCTCTGTTTCTCTCCCCACTCGAATTGATGCCTGGCGGTTTGCAACTCCCTGTTGGAACAAGGGAAAGAAAGAAAGAAAGAAACAGATTTATGAAATAAAATATGTAATGTTTGTTCCATTTTTTCAGATACTGGGATAACGCGATTTAGTATATGTTCTGGTTTGTTACCCATGAGAATGTGTTGATATCAGCTGTTTCATGTCTTCCGGTGAGACGACGTTCATTGCCTTCACCATATGCAGCAATATGTTCTTTGTGCCTCAGACCAAGCTTTTCAATAGCCTTTTTTATCACAGCAAAACCTCCATTGTTCCTCATAGATTTGGTGCTGAAATCGCAAAGTTACATGAAGAGGGAAATATAGTTCAGACAATGGGTGTATCACGATTAAATCCGTGATAACTTAATTCACATTAGCAACCCCCATCACCATAAATATAATCATATTACCTGTAATTTGTGTGCGCACCAGAACCATTGAAATCACCCTGTGGAAAAATGTATTCTACTAAGAAAAATTTTGTGGGGCAGGCAAAAATATTCTCTAATGCTCAGTGCTAGCTTAAAACAGGGTCATGACTCAATTCTCAATCATACAGATGCAACTCAATATCAGATAGGACCGAAAACAAACTGTACAAGTATCTGGTTCGGTGATGAAATAGTGGAAACACAACGATAAATTGAACCAAAAAAAAATTACTAACCGGGATAGGCTTGGGATCGAATGAAACAATCACCCCAGCAATCTCAGTAATCCTCTGTTAACCAACACAAAAATTTTTAAAAAATCATTTTAGCAGTTCACATAATTTCGTATATAGGTATATAAAACTCAAGAGTACCTCCAGAATATAACGAGCCATCCACAACTCATCTGCTGCCGAGATACCTACAGCAGGTCCAACTTGAAACTCCCACTATTAAACACAAAGAAAGGTTTGAGTTTCAACAATACTTAAGAGTAACAGTGGAATTCCATATTTTATTTTTATTTTTCGGTATGTGTAGATTGTGGTTGGTTTATAATTACTAAAAAACATTCAGAGTAAAACAAGAAATCGTCCAAAAGGTTGAACTGACCTGTCCTGGCACAACTTCTCCGTTGATGCCACTTATGTTGATGCCAGCATAGAGACATGCTTTATAATGAGCATCAACAATGTCCCTCCCAAAGGCTTTGTCAGCACCAACCCCACAGTAGTATGGTCCCTGAAAAGTTTTTCACTTCAATGTATCAAGATGATACTTACCAACAAGAATCAATATACACACACACACACAAATAACAGATAAAAGTCTGCTGGAAATGCAAAAAATGGAAAGGAAACTTTAGCAAATAACTATAATATAAGAAAATGGGATAAGTAGCTTCGAATATAGCTTAAATCTTATGCAACAAGAATTCTTTAGAACTTGGAAGTCCAAAATCAAGTGTGTGTAATAAAGGAATCTCTTACATTTCACACACATCCAATTTTCTATTGTTCAAATGTAAATCATATTATTAAAGAAGAAGTTGCAAGTCTATACCTTGTTCAGAAGTGTTTCCACGTTCTGTTTTCACATACTGTTTTGTAATATATTTTTCAAGATTTTCAACATTTGTTAAATATTTTGTTTACCTTGCTTTTTTTCTTTTAATTTTAGTAAATCAATTGCAAGTCAACTATTTTTGTTGGACATAATTCTAAATCATATATTCCCTCTGTTCTCGAAAGGATGTCCTCAAGTACAAAATATTTTGTCCACAAAATGATGTCTAAAAGTATACAAGTTAAATACTTCCCCTAGTTAACTTTTTGTGCATATTAAGAAAGAGAATAAAATGACAATTGTTCACATTTAAAACTAAAGTTATCAACAAAAAAAAAAACTTCTCATTGCAATCAATTGCATTAATGCATTTAATACGACTTCCAACCCTTTAAGTATTTGAATTCCTTCAAAAAGTCATAATAACTTCTCACCTACTAGCATAGTTTTTTGTACATGATGAATAATACTCCATAAACATTCACAGAGAATATAAAATATGGAACAATTAATACTAAGGGTATTATAGGAAATTTTTTGTAAGAAATAGATTATTTAAGGTAAGTGGGAATTAACTTGGAACTATCCAAAATAATACTCCCTCCGTCCCATGATAAAAATCCTTATTACTATTTTGAGTAGTCCTATGTTAAATGTTCACTTTCCTTTAATAACCAAATTTTTACACATTTTTTTCTATTATACCCGTAACATTAAATATCTCATACTTTTCTTATTCTAATTCTCTCTCCATATTTAATAAGTATAATTAGTTATGTGCTGAAAACATTTTGAATTGGAAAATTAGAAATTCACTCTCTCACCTACATTGAAAATAATTAATGACATTATTATGAGTAATTTTGTCATTTCATTCCTCTTCTTAATATGCGTGAAAAGTTCACCAGGACTTTTATTCTAGGACGGAAGGAGTACTCCCTTCGTCTCTTAATATAAGTCATTTTAGAGTTATGCATAAGTATTAAGAAAATGATTGTATAGCATTAAATATAATATCAATTGTCTATATTGTCCTTGTATTGAAAAAAGTGTTATTTATTGGACAGAAAATAGTGAGAGAACCAAAATTATATTTAATACTTGGAGTAATATTGAAAACTAAGCAATTAATGCTTACTTGAAATTCTCAAACGACAAATATTAAGAGACAAACATTTCTCTAAAACGACTTATATATTAAGAAACGGAGGGAATATTAAAGACTTTTATCCTAGGACAGAGGGAATATAATAAGTCTAAAATAATAAGTCTAAAAATTAGTTTACCCTCAAAAAGTATACTAAGGTGGGGTCCACTAAGTTTAAAAGAGAAACATTTATTAGTGTACAACTATGGACAAAATTAGTAATTATTTATACTCTCTCCTCTCCTTTTGTTTTCTTAATGTATGTGAAACTTGTACTTTGGCCATCTCACAAAGGGAACATTACTTGCTGATCATCCCAATTTTTTATAATTTATTATTTATTTTTCATAAATTTTTATTCTATTAGATTTTAGTTTTTTGCTTTTGTTGTTTTTCTAATTTTCTAAAATATGTTAAAATTTGTTATGTTTCTATAAAGAGAATGTTTTCTTACAATAAGTTTTTATTCTTTCACGTAAAAACGTATTCCTCTTTTTTGCACTATTGGCTTCTTACAAATAAAAAAGTCAAAACTGGCTAAACAAAGTACTGGAAAATTTAAGCACAAAAATAGAGTTACAAAACACTGTCCAGACAAGGCCTAGACTATAAGAGAGTGTCAAGAAAAAGGCAGTGTGAGGAGAGAGCGCAGGTATAGAAAGTGTATTGGCTAATAAAATAATCAAATGATATGTGATGTTCTATTTCTCAAGAAATTTTGTTTATTATGTCAAAATTTGGAATACTACGCAGAAATAAACCAACTAGGGAACTATGAAGGGGGGAAATAAATTCACAAAAGATTCTTGTTAAAAAGAAGCACTTGTCAGCAATTTAACCAACATTTTGAGAATATAGACATTTACAAGAGAATAAGATGAGAAACCACAAATAAAGTGTTTGACAAAGAATAAAGACTTACCTGAGGCCCAGAAAATTTTCCTGCAGGACACCCAATAGGCCACTTAACATCTTTTTGCAACAAGGTATACTCTTGTTCAATAGCAAACCTGTTATATTATATTGAATTTAAAGCAGTTTCCAAGTACAGGAAATAATATGTTTAAAAATCAGAACAAAGATCAAGAAACTATTTCACAGAATACAATTGTATACCAGGGTACTTCAAAAGCAACATCAGGATGACTGAAAATCTTGGCTGCATTACACCTCATGTTTGTCAGAATTGGCTTACCATCTGGAGTGTAAGCATCACACATTACCTACCAATTAAGAAAGAGAAAGAACAAGTGTTGGGTCCTACATACTGTTTGGAAACAAACTAATAATAGAAGTACACTTATTCAGAAAAATTAAATGAAGCAAGCCAAAATACAAAGGAACTGAAAGTGAAGAAACAAATAACTTACCAAAATATTGTTGCCCCTTCTGAATGGGTCTTTAAAAATAGCTTGAGGACTGTGTCATTACATCATCATCGCCCACAGACAAATATCCATTACTTGTATACAGACGAGTAATAAAGAGTGGAAGATCAAAATAAAGGGTTAAAGAACTTACTATAGGATCACTTCACTATCTTCGCCCAAAGCTTGACCTGTGCTAGAACCATCATAGTTCCATTTGGGAAGCTTGCTGGAATCATCAACAGGTCCTGAAAGGGTCTATATAAAAACAAAACCACGTATATGAGCAGTGAAGATGAATGAACAATATTCACAACATCACTGGGAAGTATGTTACTAAAATAAAATATTACCCTTGCTTTACTTCTAAGATCCACACCAGATCCACCAATCCTATTCATAAAATCAAGATTGCAAGAGAATCGAGTTAAATTTCATAAAATAATGAAAAGAATTTGTTAAATTTAGCAATTTATGTTATATGACAACACCTAATACTTCAAGTTCCATTGACTAACAAGAACAAGGGATTCAGGGTTATTAGACTAACGAGTAATAAACAGAAATGGTCACATTACCAAAACAGAGCACTCCCGTAAATTAAAAGTATAGCTTATGAAGAAACAGAACACTAAAAGGAAATTTAAAGAATTAAAAAAAAAGAAGCTATATTTAAGAGAAAAACTCACCATATATACTCAGCAATTATATTCTCTGTCGAGTTGGAGAGGTTAAGATTGATGAAATCTGAAAGCAAAGCCATATTGAAACCTTTAACTTTTTCACTCCAAGTCTCCAACTATAGTTGTATGCAGAGACGAGAAGAATGAGGTAATGAGTTGCTTTTATAGTGTTGTCTATAAATATTAACACCTATCCACTTAGGTTGCATGTTCTTGTATCCGTATTCGGAATTCGTATCTGAATAACTTTATATATGTACATATGTATACATGTAAGTTATTAATTAATGTTATTTATTAATTAATGCAGGTATTATAATTTACATGGATTAATTAATAACTTACATGTATATATATATATATGTATATATATGTACATATATATGTACATACAAGTTATTAATATATATTAATAACTTTCATTAATTATATATATAACCGAATAACTTACATATATATATATATATATATATAAAACATGTAAATATGATAGTTCCACAAACTCTCACATGAATAATAAGTGGGATCCACCCTCACTAATGTGAGACAGTACCTTGTGGAACTAACAATTTTACTTGTGAAAATATCAATTTCCTATATATGTGTGTGTGGGGGGGGGGGGGGGTCATCATCCATAACAACCGGTTGCTATAGACACTATTCTAACAACCAACTTGTCAGTTGTAGATTTAATAGGAAGGCTAAGATGGGAAAAATATATTGCCAGCTGCTACAACATGTAACGGCCCAAATAACATACTCTAGCTGCTTCTATTTTAATAAAAGTCAAATTAACTTGCTAATGTGGAGCCCATATTGTCAAATAGAAAGATATAAATAAATTTATTTTTTTATATACCAACCGCTACAGCTTGTAGCGGCTTGGTCTTAATATTTTTTTTATAATGTGAGCCAAATTTTGAGAAATAGAATGATAAAAAGGGAATTTATTTTTTATATATACGAACCGCTACAGCTTGTAGTGGTTTGGTCATAATTTTTTTTGTGTCATCCGTTGTCCCACTTTGTTGGTAATAGTGTTATTACTTGTCTTTTTATTACTAATACTAATATTAATTAAATGAGAATTAAAAAGGCAATTAATATTACAATATTATCTTTCTATCTCTCAATTTTCTTACAACGAAAGTCATTAAAAAAAAACAAACCGCTACATCTTGTAGCGGTTGGTAATAGCGTTATTACTTACCTTTTTTATTATTAATATTAATTGCCTTTTTTATTACTAATACTAATATTAATTGCCTTTTTTAGTAATATAGTAATTGCATTTTTAGTAATAATATTATTAATTAACTTTTATTACTATTACTAATATTAATTGCCTTCTTATTAGTAATACTAATATTAATTGCCTTTTTATTACTAATACTAATATTAATTGCCTTTTAATTATCATTTAATTAATATTACTATTAGTAATAAAAGACAAATAATAACACTATTACCAACCGCTACAAGATGTAGCGGCTTGGTTTTTGGTTTTTTTTTAAATACCTTTAGTGTTGTCTTAGTGTGCCTTTAGTGTTGTCCTTAGTAATAAAAAAGCAAGTAATAACACATAACCAACACTACATGCTTGATTTTATTTTATTTTTATTTTTTTAATGACTTCCGTTATAAAAAATTGAGAGTAGAAAGATAATATTGTAATATTAATTGCTTTTTTTGCCTTTTTAATTCTCATTTAATTAATATTAATATTAGTAATAAAAGGCAAGTAATAACACTATTACCAACAAAGTGGGACAACGAATGGCACAAAAAAAATTATGACCAAGCCACAAGCTGTAGCGGTTGGTATATAAATAAATAAATTCCCTTTTTATCATTCTATTTCTCAAAAATGGGACCACGTTATAAAAAAATATTAAGACCAAGCCGCTACAAGCTGTAACGGTTGGTATAAAAAAAAATAAATTCATTTTATATCTTTCTATCTGACAATATGGGCCCACATTATCAAGTTAATTTGACTTTTATTAAAATAGAAGTTACTAGAGTATGTTGTTGGGCC